>CAUYTI010091204.1:0-73727 GCA_963575145.1 Galago senegalensis | reverse complement strand
TCTCTCCATCTCTCCCTGTCTTTCTCTCCTTCTCTCTCTCTCTCCCTGTCTCTCTCTCCTTCTCTCTCCATCTCTCCCTGTCTTTCTCTCCTTCTCTCTCCTTCTCTCTCCTTCTCTCTCCATCTCTCCCTGTCTCTCTCTCCATCTCTCTCCATCTCTCCCTGTCTTTCTCTCCTTCTCTCTCTCTCTCTCCCTGTCTCTCTCTCCTTCTCTCTCCATCTCTCCCTGTCTTTCTCTCCTTCTCTCTCTCTCTCCCTGTTTCTCTCTCCTTCTCTCTCCATCTCTCCCTGTCTTTCTCTCCTTCTCTCTCCTTCTCTCTCCATCTCTCCCTGTCTCTCTCTCCTTCTCTCTCCATCTCTCCCTGTCTCTCTCTCCTTCTCTCTCCATCTCTCCCTGTCTTTCTCTCCTTCTCTCTCTCTCTCTCCCTGTCTCTCTCTCCATCTCTCTCCATCTCTCCCTGTCTCTCTCTCCTTCTCTCTCCATCTCTCCCTGTCTCTCTCTCCTTCTCTCTCCATCTCTCCCTGTCTCTCTCTCCTTCTCTCTCCATCTCTCCCTGTCTCTCTTTCTCTCCTTCTCTCTCCATCTCTCCCTGTCTTTCTCTCCTTCTCTCTCCATCTCTCCCTGTCTCTCTCTCTCCCTGTCTCTCTCCATCTCTCCCTGTCTCTCTCTCTTCCTGTCTCTCTCCATCTCTCCCTGTCTCTCTCTCTCCCCCTTCCTACCCACCCCTCAGGCACGTGTGTGCATATGTGGGTGCATGCACATGCATGTACAAACACACCCTTTTTTTTTTTGCAATTTTTGCCAGGGTCAGGCTTGAACCCGCCACCACTGGTATATGGCGCTGGTGCCCTACTCCTTGAGCCACAGGCTCTGCCCCAAACACACACTTTTAATGGAAGTAGAGCTAGTAAATGAAATGTGGACTTAATGGATTTGCAGTAACTAGCTACTGAGGCTGTATCAATGCCCTATTATTCATTATTGTTAATCTGAACATCATATAATCATTGATTACCTCACAGCTGCTGTCTTGATTTCACAGAGCACATTTAGTGGGAGAGATGGGGAGTGTGCCTTGGGTCCTGGAGATAGTGCATGAGGATCAAGGGTGGACCACTGGTTCTTCCTGCTGAAAGGGAGTCTTAATCAACTCCCTGGGCCTCTGCTGGCCAAAGGGGAATATATAACATTAGAAAGAAACTGGCCATCATAGGACTTTCCTTCATGTGACTGGCTTGGCAAGCTGGTGGCTGAAGCAGCTGAGGAAAAGTATTTAAAGCACATGTGTGACCTGCCAGGGGCTCACTGCTCAGTGAGGTGCAAACTCTGCTGGTGGTTGCAGCAGCTTCTGTCCACCTGCCGGACGGTGAGGCCTGGGGTCTCTGCTTCTCAAGAGGGTTTGTGCCTCTGCTGTCCTAGAATCACCAGGAAGATTGCTGGGGCTTGGACCCCATGTAGCTGGAAATGCACAGGCTCATGACACACTTCTAAAGATGTGAACATTTCATGGCAGGAAGAAGACATTTGCATCTTTCATTGGTGAGCCTGATAATGACACAATTCCTGGCTTCTGTAAGGATTAGCGTTATTTCAAAAGACATGAGCTAAAGGGGCTTTGCTGGATTTCGGCCCTTTGTTGTTCTAAATCTTTCCCCTGCTATACTGTGTGACACCTGGAAATAAGCCAGGTTTCAAACTGAACGGAAGTGCGACGGTTTTCATGGCCCCTTTCTCTGTATGTCCTGTGGGGTCGTTTGTCTGAAGCCTGAGTCTGCTGGAGTTGGAAGTCTCAGTGTCGGGAAATGTGACTTGATCCTCATGGTCAAAGGAGACTTTTTCTTGATATAAGATTTTAAGTTGAGATTATTTCTCCATCAGCGTTTTAAAGATGTCATTTTGTTGGCTTTTGTCTTCTGGTCTGATTCAGCTCCTTTCAAGTGAACTTGTCTTTTTTCTGATTGCTTCTAAGATTTTCCTTTTGTCTTTGTTTTTTTTGGCAATTTTACCCCTGAGATGAAGATCTAAAAAAATTCTTCTTGGAGAAATTTTTTATGTCTGTGGCTGGGTGATTTTCATTTGTCCTGGAAAGCACATGTTTTCCCCTCTTGCGCTGCAGCTCCAGTTATCTGCACGTACGCTCTCTCAGACTCCTCTCTCTCGTTTTTATTTCCCTGCTGCGGTGGTTGATTTTTGTCCACTGGGCTGGGCCGACCAGTCCCAGCAGCTGTTGTGAGGGTGTCAGTTGATGCTGTTAACATTTAGTCCTGCAAACTTTGAGTTAAGAGGACTGGCTTAAAAGGCCTTAGGAACAAAGACTGAGGTCCGCTGAGGAAGAGGAAGTTCTGCCTCCACCTCCAGGTTGCAGCTCCCGCCCTGCTGGGGCCTCTAGCCTGCCCTGTGCTTGTCATACCTGCCAGCCCCACAATTGCATGGACCAATTCCTTAAAATGAATCTCTGCTCATCCTCCAAGGCTTCTGTTTTCGGGAGAATGCTAACTGGTGCATCCCCTTCCTGCCTCTCTGGGCTGCCCATGGGATGTTTTCTTCAGAACTATGTTCCAGTTTGCTAGTTTTCTCTTCTGCTGTGTTACTTTGCTATTAAGCCTGTCCTCTCTTAAACAATTAAAAAAAATTCTGAAATTCCTTTCTCCTCCTCTTCTTTTTAGGTTTCCTCTCTCCAAGTTTTCCGCCTTGCTTTTTAAAGCACTTCTCTTCTCATACTGAATGTGGTTTTACTGAAGTCTGACGACTCTAGTCCCTGGAGTCACGTGTTTGCTCCATTGTCTGGTTTTGTTTCCTTCTGTGCTGGATCATTCTTTTCTTGTAGCAATATAGCATTTGCAAGGTTTTTGTAGTGTCATTTTGATCTGACATGTGAGAGGATCATCTTAATTTATGCTCAGCCTTGGAGATGATGCCCAGTCATGTGCAGGTTGTGTGAGGCCCTCTGCCCGGCCTGGCCTTGGCTCTAGAAAGCAGCTCTCTGGTCTTTCCAGCATGAGAGGGACCCAGATCCCAATCCTTGGCCCTTTATCTTAGTGGTGCAGAAGACTGTCTTAGCCTCCAGCTACGTAGGGACTCTCAGGGGATGACCTCATGTCCCCGGCCTCTGTCTTTCCTGCAGCCCTGCCTGATAAGTCCATCTCATCACCCCTGAGTGCTGCTGGAAGATGTCTGCGTGTCCCCCGAGACCTCCCACTGTCCCCTGTGTTCATGTTGACTCTACTGGGTCAGGGTTCTCCAGCTTTACAGACTCCACAGAGAATTGTGGTCTATTACCTGTCAACATTGTAACAGTTTGTGTTAGGCCAGGGTTTCTAGTCCCTCAGGTTTCATGATAGATAGACGAGCATTTCTCTCTCAGAATAGCAGAGAGCTGCGAATGCCTCATAGAATGATCTAGAAGGTTTTTCATCCAAGCTGCAGCAGAGCTGTGACTCCATGGGTGCAACCACCAGGCAGCGATGCTGGCAGAGAGGCTGGTGCTGGCTTGGAACGAGGGGGCAGTCGTGATGGTCAAGGACACCTGAAGTCAGCAGGCGCTTTCCATCATGGTGAGTGGCAGAGAGCCAGAGGCTGCTAGAGAGACCTGGAGCCACCAGGGGTGTCCCTGCTGCTTCTCTAGCACCATGAAGGCGAGACCAAGTCCTCAGCCACAGTCCTGAAGAGCCCTGCCCCCGCAGTCCCCCCCGGCTCTCTTGGGCACCCCTGCCTGTTCCCCAGGACCCCCTCGTAGCTCCTTCTGTCTCTCCACCTGTCCACTCTGTTCACAGGTTTCATCTGCTGGCTCCTTTGGGACTAGACTGTCACCCCCAGCGAGTGCTCCTGGCCTGTGGGGTGAGGGCCCACCTTTCTACCCACCATGCTCTGTTTCTCATGGAGCACCCACATTTTGTTTGCTGTTTGTCCACCCCACCTCCTGGAACACCTCAACCTGAGGCGTGGACATACATAATCAATACATATTGGCTGATTGATTAAAGTTGACTGACTTCTGGATGTTTGAATACATTTAAGATATTTCCAATAGAAGTATTTTCTTTGGAGTAAATGACAGAATTCCCAAGAGAGAAATGTAATTAACTTTATTGTTTTAATTCTTTTTTTTTTCTAGACAGAGTCTCACTATGTTGCTCTCAGTAGAGTGCTGTGGCATCACAGCTCACAGCAACCTCTAATTCTTGGGCTTTAGTGATTCTTTTGCCTCAGCCTCCCGAGTAGCTAGGACTAAAAGTGCCTGCCACTATGCCTGGCTATTTTTTTGTTATTGTTGTCATTGTTGTTTAGCAGCCCTGGCCAGGTTTGAATCCACTAGCCCCAGTGCATGTGGTGTGCGCCCTAACCACTGAGCTATGGACACCAAGCCTATTAATTCTTTTTTTTGTTATTAAATCATAGTATTGTTTTAATTCTATTGGGAAACATTTACATAAAATCATGGTGGAAAATTAAACAAAAATTAATTAAGATACAAAATATTTTAAGAAGAACTCTCTGGAAGACTAAAACGAAGTTTTTCTATAATTTTACATTTACCCTAAGTTGTGTACCATCTAATTTGCTTAGGAAGTTCTGTGCTAATCTGTAGAAATGTCTCACTAAATAGTTCTTCGCCAAATCAAACAGTTTTGGTTTTCATGAAAAGATATTAGGATTGCTTTTAGAATCTTCTAAAAAGATTTATGGTTTTTTTTTTTTTTTTACTAAACATTCCTGCAAGGGAATAAGAGCGTAAATTCTTACCTCTAGTGGCTGTGAGACAAAGCCACTTGCTAATTTTTTTAAAATATGTGTTTTATTTTAAACATTTATGAAAAACTTTTATTTTACTCCATAATAAACCTTTGTCTATTTTAAAGTAAAAGTTATATTGCAAATTACCTCCCATCTGGATAAAAGAAGGTATCTGTTACTACTTCACTGAGTTATTTTGCAAATGCTATTGATGACAATTAATTTTAGACATTCGTCCTGAGATGAAGGGACTGGTCCTACACATAAAGTTCTCCAACTTCGTGTGACAGCAGTTTCAACATCTGAACTCATATGAAAAATGTATATAGGGCAGGGCGTGGTGGCTCATGCCTGTGATCCCAGCACTCTGGAAGGCCAAGCTGGGTGGACTGCCTGAGCTTACGGATTCCAGACCAGCCTAAGCAAGAGTGAGACCCTGTCTCTAAAAATAGCCAGGCATTGTGGTGGGTGCCTATAGTCCCAGCTACTCGGGAGGCTGAGGCAAGAGAATTGCTTGAGCCCAAGACTTTGAGGTTGCTGTGAGGTGTGATGCCACGGGACTCTACCTGGGGTGAGACTCTGTCTCAAAAAAAAAAAAAAGTATATAAGTGTTAACAGATATTTTGAATGCAAAAACCAGGTGGTATTGGACAAAATTTCCAGGCTAGTATTGGTGAACACTTCAGTAAGCATTGAAGTTCTTTCTGACAGGTTCTTTGACACAGGGACTCCTGAAAGGCTTCCCACACCAGCCACTCATTTCCGCATGTCGGGGAGGTGCGTGCTCTGAAGAAAGACAGTTGCTGTTCTCCATTTTATCACCCATGCTGTAGTGTTCGTTGCACAAATATAAACCTAAACAACTCAACAATCAATTCTCTGGGTCCATCTCTCAAATTTCATGTTCATTGCCAAGACCTCGCCACAGGCTGCAACCATGGCTGTAGCTCTATCTCCAGTGTGGACGGAGGCAGCACAACAGCTATACAGAAGTATAGCTGTTAAAGATGCCATCAACAAGAACAAGCACAAAGAACTGACCTTTCCCATCCAGATTTCTTCCCTTTTCAGGAAAATAAGAATCTAGGCCTGAGGGTTGGAGCTTGGGAAGCTCATGCCCTTGGTTTGGCAGGACGAACTGTCAAAGTTGGGTTCTATTTCATGTCATTTTATTTTCTAAAAAGGTGAGCATTCGAGGCACAGATTTTCATTAATTATTATTCTTACCATATTGAATTCACTGAGGAAGACCAAGGGCACTCTTTGTTGAAGGACTTGGGTCTGAGGCAGCCTCCTGTGGCTTCTGGTCCTGAACAGCTTTGCCGTGGGGTTAGACTGGTCTGGGCAGAATTCACCAAGTATATCTTTTGAGAATAGTAGTGTGCATCCTACGATGGTCAATAAGGGTCTCTCTTTCAGTGTGGCTGCTTCCTTTCAACTCGGAGCTGACCAAGCTATATCTACACTGCAGGGTTTCACCCTGCTAATACGTGAGCTTCATCTTCTAAGGCAGTTCTGCAGTCTGACCTTGACGGAAGCTTCAAGCAAATTTTTGTTTGAGTGTGCTTTTTTTTTTTTTTAAAGAGACAGAGTCTCACTTTGTCGCCTCAGTAGAGTGCTGTGTTGTCACAGCTCACAGCAACTTCCAGCTCTTGGGCTTAGGCGATTCTCTTTGCCTCCGCCTCCTGAGTAGCTGGGACTACAGGCACCCACCACAATGCTCAGCTATTTTTTGTTGCAGTTTGGCTGGGGTCAGGTTCGAACCCACCACCCTTGGTATATGGAGCCAGTGCCCTACTCACTGAGCCACAGGCACTGCCCGAGTGTGCTTTTTATTATTATCCTTGTGAAGGCGCGGTCTCTCTTTTTTGTTGCAAGAAATTTTGGTGATTTCCTTTCAATATTTGCATGATTGGTTTTTAAATGTCCATCAAGAGCAATGTGGCGTGGTCAGGGTCTGCATGCCAGTGAGGTCCAAGGGTTAGGGTCATTTGCACCCCTACAGTAATAAAGACCATCCTCCCAATATGCTTCTGAGTATAGCCTGAGACATTCAGCCAGACTGCACTGATGTGGAGGGGCAGGTGCTCTGGGGACGGGGATCACCTTGGGCTCTGCAGACACATCACACAGCTCAGTGATACCGGGTTTAACTCGCCCAACTCTGGAGAGCCCTGAGACCTCCCTGCACAGGGAAGGGAGTCAGACCAAATGAGCAGATGTTTAATACTCCAGGACTAAACACAGTCCCTTTATCAAAAATTTGGCTAAAGGTCACCAAGTTCTTCACTGGACACATGCAAGCCTCTAATTATTTGGGGATGAGGGAGATGGGGTTCTCAGCCTGGGATCTCCTAGTCTCAGGGACAAGGTCTCATGTACAGAAACTCCCTGAAATATTATCACATGAAGTGACCAGGAACCACAACCCCTCAGTCCCGTGCTAGTGTGCCCTCTTCCCTTTTTATCCCAGCACCACACAAAGGTTCCAGGTTTCAACTGATGAGGGCTGAAGAACGGGCAAGTAGATTCACTTCCGTCAGAGGCGGCATCTCTTCTTGAGTATTTGCTTAGCACAGTTAAGTAAGTGCTTTGCATGAGTTATTTCTTTTACTTCCTACCACAACCTCAGTGGGGCCCTATTTTACTCTGATCTTATAATTTGGAACGTCAGAATCCTGGGACTGGGTCTTGGGTCAACCTCTCGCAGTGCAGTCCTAAACAGGCTCTCTTTCCCTGTTGCTCTGTCTTCTGGTGATTCCATCAGGACCTAGCCAGTGAAGCCACAGGCATCACCTCTCTAGGGCAGAGGAGGCTTCACTGCTTCCTCCATACACCTGCCTGGGGCTGCCACAGCCCTCAGAGGGCACCCCCAACAAGAGGCCCAAGCCTGGCCAGGCTCACTGAAGGGCATACCCCATCCTGGGCTTCCAGCCAGTCCTGTGACTTGCAGGTGCCTCAGCAGGAAGGGCCAGGAGCCCTCATGGGTGAGCTACTTCCCAAAGCCCCTTTAAGATTGGCCACCACCCCGTCCAGGCTCATGGGCCTTCACTGTGTCCAATAAACTGTTTCACAGCCCTGTGCCCCTTGATCCCTGTGCTGGGTAGAGCAGCCCCCAGGCCTTGTGGGGCTACAGAGGCTTTGGGGAGGCTGGAGGAAGCTGGGGAGACTCAGGGAGGCCAGGGAGGGTGGGAGAAGGCTAGGAGGGGCTGGAAAGGTGGCTGGGGAGGCTGAGGGAAGCTGAGAGAGGCTGGGGAAGTTGGAGGATCTTGGGGAGGGTTATAGAGGGTGAGGGAGAGTTGGAGAGGCTGAGGGGGAAATGGAGGAGGCTGAGAAAGCTTGGGGAGGCCATTGGAGGCTGGGGAGAGGATAGGGAAAGCTGGGGAAGCTGGGGAAGGCTGGGGGAGCTACAGACACTTGGGCCACATGGGGACCAGGGCTGACCCCAACTTCGTGCTTATGAGATCAGCCCTCAGCTCCGAGCTGCAGACCTGTCCCTACTTGGGTCTTGGCCACCAGTCCTCACCCTCCTGCCTCTTTGTCAGTGCCCACTGTAGGTAACACCGTCAGGTGAACGGGGTCTGTATTTAAAGGCTACTTTGGACACCGTGGTGAGAAGGCTTTGGTGCTATGCTGGTGTGCTGAGTCTTGTGAGGAATTCACATTGAAATGTTGCCTATTCCTATCTTTAGAGGAGCACTATAACCACTTTATGTCATTTTCCTTTTTAAAATCTTTGAGTTGCTTAATTTTGCTCTTTGAATCTGGAACAACCAGTGGCCAATATGGACGCGGTCTGCCCAACTCAGCCCTGTTGTGCCCGCTGTGCCGGGCTGGATGCTGGGAAGGGGTGGTCTTACCACTGAGCAGAGGCCGGTTGTGTCGGTAGGAGGCTGGCAGCTGACCGAGGTCCTCTGTCCGGTGGCTCATGACCCGGGAGAGGTGTCCTGTGTGGTGCAGGCTGCCCACAACCACACTGTGCAGGTACACGGGTTCCACGAAGTGCGAGAGGAGTGCACCCTGCAGCCCCAGCACATTCCACCTGGAAGGAAAAGGCAGTCAGTGGTCAGTGGTTCTGACTCTCGCCTGGGGGAGAGGAGGGCACCTGGAAGGGGGGTCAGTGGTCAGTGGTCCTGACTCCTGCCTGGGGGAGAGAAGGGGGTCCTGGGGAGAGGGGGCACCAGGAAGGGAGGGGGGCAGTGGTCAGTGGTCCTGACTCCTGCCTAGAGGAGGGGAGGGCACCAGGCTGGGCTCCTCAGGGATACAATGTCCTCTTTGCCCTTCGACACTGGGCAGGGTCCTTAGACAGAGTGGAAGTGGTATGTTCTTTCAGGGACTTAAAATTAGATTTTTTAAAAAAGATACTCTGTTCCCAGAGTGAATCTGAATTTTTCTTTATAATAACTGGGAAATATCAGAAATTGAATTTGTTTGTTTCGGTTTAGGGAAAAATACTCTCTTCCAGTCCTTTTGTCCTTAGCAGTCAGAATGAGCTGTTGTGTTGAAATTAAATGACATTAATAAATGTTTTGGTCAGGGGATAATTTTGATTTTGGAAGCCCAGAGAGGGGACGAATGACAAGGCCATTTCCTTTAAGATAAACACAGCTCTCGGTGAAGGTTTTGCTTTTTCAAGTGAAGATGCTGGGAGCACTGGGTTTTTCCCTTTAAATTTGTGTGGTGAGCGGTTCCACGTGTCTGTTATTTAATGCGCCATTTTGTGGTTTCCACTCTAAATAATTTGTTTAAAATCCAACCTTCATCGGTGGTAGCAGGCATTATGCAGCTAATTTCTTACATCATTGTTCTTTTCATTAATTAACATTTCCACTGTTGGAGCAATTGCTGTGGTCCTTGCATGCTGAACACCTCTTTTCATGATTAATAAGGAGTCATTATACTCTCTTCCTGAAGCAGTCAATTAACACAGAATTCTTCCCATTAATTACCGAGTGTCTCTACCTGCAGAGCAATCCGCTCGGAGAACCTGTGACACCAATTGCTTTAAAAAGTTCTCTTTAAATTTTATTCCAAAAACACAAGCAATTTAGCTGGCGATATTAATTTGCCTCAGAAGCATCTCGGTGAATGAGAAACATCTTTTAATCTCATGCAAGAAAAGGCAACCATCTGGCGGTGAGGGCTTCTGTGAGCCGCTCTCCCTCTCTCCCTCCGTAAACACAGGTCATTAAAGTAATGTGCTCATCTACATAAAACTCAAATGGAATATAAAAGGTAATATTTATAGACAAACAATTCAGTCCTACAATTTAAACAGTCATTGGTTTTATGAAACATTTACTTCAGTCTATCAGATCTGCATAACCCCATCTAAAAAAATATTGTGGTCATTTCTCTAAGTGAGAGAGCAGGGCAAGGCCAGCCCTGGGCCCACAGGAGTCCCCAGCAGGCTGATGTGAAACCTTGGAGCAGAGGGCTGTCTGCAGGCCATGGGGACCTTCTCCGGGGTCAGGACCTTTCCTCCGGCTGTGATGTTTCTGCCTAGGCCTGCGTTTTCCCCACGATGACCCGACATGCCCACCACGGCTCTCCTGTCCGGTTCCTCGTGTCCATTGAGTCACAGAACACTTACAAAACCCAGGGAGGGGACTTTCTGGTCTCTGAGCTCCTCCTTCAAGGAACAACTGATGTTCTGAGTAGTGATTGAGAGATCTGGCTTATTCCCCTGAATCTGAGACCAGGGGACACAACAAAAGGTGGGGACAAGAGTTGCAAGACTCTGCATTGCAGAAAGTGTGGGGGGCTGTCCATTTTCAAACTGTCAGTGGAGCTTTAAATTTCTTATCCATTCAAAGCAAGGAAATAACAAAGCGCTTTCTTTCAATAAGCCAAGATATAAAAAGTAAAATTAACATTCCCAGAAGAGACAGGCGTCCGAGACTTGAGGCCATCCAAACCCTGGCGCTGCACAAAACTCTGGGAGCATATTTGAGTGGTTTGGTTTCTACAGATGGTCTGAAGACAAATAACTTCTATATCTGCTTTACCCCTAATAACTTCAACAATAAAGAGAAAATCAGAGTTCTTGCCTGGCTATCGGTTCACACTCAGCAGCATCAATACAACCTAGTGTCTTTCTGGATATAGACGGGAGACTTTTCAGCATCCAGGGCTGCGTGGAAAATGCCTCCTCTTTGTTCAAACAGCTGATATTACTGCAGTGTTGACAGAGAAAAAAATTCCATGTCTAGTTTTCAATATAGGTAATCCCTAAGTAAATATATTTTTGTCTGTTTGTCAGTCATTGAAATACCACAGACGAGTGGGGGAGATCTTGGAAATGCCATTCTGTAGCCCAGAGGTGCAGACCCCTTTGCTCACAGGGGTCTGGTGGAACGGGCTCTGCCCTGGCTGTCCCCACCAGTGTGGACCCTAGTGTGAGATAGGGGAGTGACCACTGGGCACTTCTGTGTAGTAGTGTCCTGCCTGTAGCCTGTGCCGCCTTGTTGTGGCCCTGGAGACAGGGCCCTCCAAATTAGGGTGACTGTGGCATGGTGTCTAGACCCCATTCTCACTTGAACCTCCATCTGCAGACACAGCTGTTGCTTCTGGGCCTCTCCCCGGCAGTGCCCAATGTCTGCTCATGGACGCATGTCCATGGCTCTGCAGGGAATGCTGTGATGTGCTAGAAGTTTGGAGGGTCCCTGCTGCCTGGTCCCCGAGGATCCTGGTCAGATTGGTCGGGGTCACCTTGGGCATCAAGTTCTTCCATACACCCCACGTGACTCTGGCACAGCCCAGGGCCAGGAACTGCAGCCGTGCTACTGGCATGGAGCTTGGGGTGAAGATGTCAGGTCAGAGGCTGACACTGGCTGGCTGGGTGTCTTGTGACTGCTCTCCTGGTGCTTGAGCCAGTGGCGCCTGTGTCACTGGCCACTGGACAGAGTTCAGACTCTGGCCTCCCAGCCCCAGGCCAGGCAGATGATATGACTGGCCTCTGCAGTCTAGGTCAGCTCCAGCTGGCAGCCCTGAGGGTCTGTGCTGGTCCTGTGGCCACAGCAGCAGTATCTGCACCCCTCAGTCTGGTGGGCTAGGGATGCTGCAGCCCAGGAGGATGGAGGGGTGGCACCTCCAGGCTGGGTGGCCTCGTACCATGGTAGGAGAAGCCACACGTGCCTCATGTCAGTAGCACAGACCGACTTCAGTGGGGAAGCGGGTCCTCTGGCCCCAGGGTGCAATGAGCCAACACAGAGAGGGTCCATGGGGTCTCTGGTAGCTTATACTCAGCAGCAGATAACTAGCAGAAGCCTGTGACTGGTCTAGGGTGTCTGGGCTGCCAGCAACTTCTCCAAAGTCAGTCCAGGTCATAGGTCATGGAGGTCAACATTCAGGGTGCTGGGATGGCCTTTGGTGTTGAGTCCTGGCCCAACGTGGTGGTGGTGGGAGGCGGTGAGGTCTGAGGCCTGTGGGCCCTTAGCAGCTCTCAAGCCTGCCCACCTTGGTTGTGGATGTCCAGCCTCAGAGCCATGGGAAGTCTGTGTACTGGGCCATGAGTGCAGAGGTCAGGGATCCGGAGCGCCCAGGAGACGGGGACGTCTCTGTGGCCTGGCCAAGGCAGGAGTTCTGCTGGTTCAGGTTATTCCAGCTGAAGGAAGCTATGTCTACATCACATGCAACATTTTTCTTCTTAAAACTGATCTGAGGCTCGGCGCCTATAGCTCAACCGGCTAAGGCGCCAGCCACGTACACCTAAGGTGGCGGGTTCCAATCCCCAGCCCGGACCCGCCAAACAACAATGACGGCTGCAACCAAAAAAAAATAGCCGGGCGTTGTGGTGGGCGCCTGTGGTCCCAGCTACTTGGGAGGCGGAGGCAAGAGACTCGCTTGAGCCCAGGAGTTGGAGGTTGCTGTGAGCTGTGATGCCACAGCACTCTACCCAGGAGGACAGCTTGAGGCTCTGTCTCAAAGAAAAAAAGAAAAGAAACCAGATAGATGATATTTTATAATTTCCATGTTCTTTTTCTAAGTCATGAGATAAGGGAGAGGTTTCATGTAGCTATATGCAAGCACATTTCAGATACCACACTGGAGACTTTAGTAGTCTTCATGCCATCTGCTTAAAATAAAATTATATAGTCATATGCTTGTAACATTTTAGAAATACTATTGAGGGCTATATAAGAATTTCTACTCAATAAGTTATTACATGATGCATCTTGAGACAAATTTGTACAACCATACTTTTTCTGTTTCAACTTGTTTTCCAAAATCTATCTTTTCTGTCTTGTTAAAAAAAATTGTTTTGAATTGTAAATTGACAAATAATTGTATATTTGCAGGGTATAGTGAGATGTTTTAATGTATGTATGTGAGGTAGAATGATTAAATCAAGTGAATTAGTGTATTTCCTTACCTCATTTAGCGTTGTTTATGGTGCGACACTTGACATTTGCTCTTAGAAATTTTGAAATATACAATACATTATTATTAGCTGTAGGCACCAGGCTGTGCCAACAGATCAAGAATTTATTCCTCCTGAATAAACTGAATAACTGAAACTTCATTCCCTTTGACCAGCATCTACCCACCTCTCCCCCAAAGCCTTTGGTAACCACCCTATTACTAAGAGCTTGGCTTATTTAGATCTTCATGTACGTGAGACCACGTGGTATTTCTTTACTTGCCTGGCTTAATTCACTTAATAATGTCTTCCAGATTCAGTGCTGTTCATTTGCAGTGTTGTTGCAAATGACAGAATTTCCTTCTTTGTAAAAAGGCCCAATAGTGTTGCATATGTATATATTCAACATTTTCTTTATACATTCATCTGTTAATGGATGCTCAGATTGAGTCCATGTCTTCCCTATTGTTAAAATGCTGCAGTGTACATGAGAGTGTGGATATCTCTTCAGGTATATCAGATGTATACCCAGAGCTGGGATTGCTTGATGATATGGTAGTTCTATTTTTAAATTTTTGAGAAACTTCCATACTGTTCCTCATAATGGCTATACTAATTTACATTCCCCCGAATGGTGTGTGCAAGGGTTCCCTTTTTTCCACATCCTTACCAACATTTACCTCTTGCCTTTTTTCATGACAGCCATGCTAACAGTTACGGGGTAATATCTCATTGTGGTTTGGGTTTGCATTTCCGTGATGATTAGTGATGTTCATTTTTTCATGAACCTTTTGGCCATTTTTATGTCTTTTGAGAAATGTCTGTTCAAGTTCTTTATTCTTAATTGGGTTATTTGTTTTCTTGCTATTGTGCTGTTTAAGTTCCTTATTTATTTTGGATACTAACCCCTTATCAAATGTATGGTTTGCAAATACTTCTCCCACTCTGTAGGTTGTTTCCTCACTCTGTTAATTGATTCTTTTGCTGGGCAGAATTGATGCACTCCCATTTTTCTGTTTTTGTTTTTGTTTGCTGTGCATTTAGGGTCATATTTGCTACATGATTTCTGTCTTTAACCAGTAGTCCATTAGGTTTGCAAATGAAATAAGATATAAGTAAGAAACCATGAAAACCTCAATAATGTCACTCTGCCCCAAGACTAGCAAAGACAGAACTCAGGTGCTGAGTCCTGAGCCTTGTCCCTTGCCCCTATCTTAAAGCATATTCACTGGTAAAACACTGAGAGTCTCCAGCAACTTCCGGATAAAGGATAAAGGTAGTACAGTAACTGCTCTGGTTAGTGATTTTTTGAAATATGAAATTGAAATAGATGCTGAAGGCATCGTTACAGTTGTACATGTAAACCTTCCAGAAACACTGCTGTGAGTCCTGAAATGTGTGCACCATCATTTGGGAAATGTGGTCTCCTCTCTCTCGAGCTGACATCCTTCCCCAGACTGGTTTGCTGCCATTGTTATTCTGGCTTGGAGATTGCAAATCCTTGATCCTTAGGGCTAGCAAAAGATGGTATATGTTTGGGACAAGAAAGGCTTGTATTAAGTCCTGAAGGACAGATAAATATTTGTCACATGAATAGGAGATAAGATTTCAACTCTCTTAAGGTTTATGAGACCTGAAAAAGTATGTATTTAATGTCATATTCTGGGGGAAGAGAAACATAGACTCTGACTAAAATAGTTCCTGTGCTTTAAAGTTAGAGACTTAGTTCTAGGAGTAGAGATAAGGAGGTAATTATTTTTTATAGAAACCTCTGCTTTTGATTTTCGTACCACCAACTCTTCCTACTTCCGTTACTTCTACCCACAGAGCTTAATAAAATGAAGTGCAGTAAGCTCCCTTTAAAAAATTCACCGTTAGTCCCTCTAATTAGTAAATTCTGTGTGTCTAAAGTCCGGAGTGCCAAATATTCTGCTCATTCTTCAAATAGAGAAGTTACAAAAAAGAGGCAGATGGTTTTTGTGGAGACTACTGTATATTTGTGTGCAGAAACTTAGTTCCTTCCTGTCTAAATGTGTTTTTGAACTTTGATGGGTGTGTGTGTATAGAGAGAGGTTGAAGTAGGCTATCCAGAAGTCAGCAATTAGGGAAGAGGAGGAAGGAGGGCTGAAAAGTGCACCGGTTCTTCTGTTAAGGTCTAGAAATTACTCAGTTCTGAGTTGCAGGTTTTCTTATGGCAGTTTGCTTTGCCATTGCTAGTAGCAGTATGGGGTGCTGATTTTCTTTTGTGTCTCAAATTATCTTAATATTTTTGCTACTATAATTAAAAAAAAATTCTAGTACTGAAAATAGTGGGGTACAGACTTTGTTGCCCCAGGGTATAGTGCCATGGTGTCATAGCTCACAGCAACCTCAAACTCTTTGGCTCAAATGATCCTCTTGCCTCAACCTCCCCAGTAGCCAGGACTACAGGCACCCACCACAATGCCTGGCTGGTTTTTCAATGTTTAGTAGAGATGGGGTCTTGCTTTTGCTCAGTCTGGTCTCAAACTCCTGAGCCCAAGTGATCACCTGCCTCAACCTCCTGGAATGCTAGGATTACAGGCATGAGCCACCGAGATCAGCCCTCTACAGAGGATTTTTTAACCTCAGAACACAAATGTCAGATGCTGGATCTAGAACTGAGAACAAGTGACGTAAGAATTTGGTTCAAAAATATTTTTAATTTCACTGTAGTTGTTTTTATACAATGTAGAGGTTCAGTGAGCCCGGTACTACTTCACTGGATTTTTATCATCTGGAAAGTCTGTTATATTATGAAGTATTCCAGTTACTTTAAAGAGAAAATTATGAAAAGTAAACATAAGTTCACATTCAATAATAAGATAATTATATTTTTTAATTTCAAGTCAAGGGAAAAAAAATTTGTTTTAGAGACAGAGTCTCACTATGTCACCCTTGGTAGAGTGCCATGGCATCACAGCTCACAGCAACCTCAAACTCTTGGGCTCAGCCTCCCAAGTAGCTGGGACTATAGACGCCCACCACAACACCTGGCTATTTTGTTTTGTTTCTTAGTTGTTGTAGTTGTCATTGTCGTTTAGCAGACCCAGCTGAGTTCAAGCCCACCAGCCCCAGTGTATGTGCCTGGCACCATAACTACTGAACTATGGGCACCAAGCCAAAGGGAAATCTTTTTAAAGTAATACTCAAGTTTAATTTTTAGAGAGAGTTCTTCAACCTAGTTGTTTTTATTTTTATTGAAATAATCCCATTAAGCTGGTTCTCTAAATGTATCTTTATGTGAAATATCCATTTATTTATTTCTGGGCTTTATTTTTCATTCTTTTGTTTCTTGGTATAAAGAGAATTTTCTAAAAGAAAGAATTTTTTTAAAAAAAAAGGAAGAGAAAAATTTCTTTCAAATTATCACTTGAGGATACACGGACATAATATCTACCTATTCTTTCATTTAAAAAAGAAGGACACCTAAGAGCTGCCTCATATCCACTATTGTTATTAGTTGCATGTGTCAAAAATATTTCCTTCAAAGTGCTTCCTTAGTGGTACAGTGCTGAATGGAGCCAATATTTTGAATCTGAGTGAGAGTAGGTAAAAAACTAAACTTTCTATTCACTCGTTGGGGAAGACATCAGAATAATACAGATGAGGACCGTGTCTGGAACTCATTAAATGGAAGGCCTGCTTATGTTGTAAAGTGGGCACAGTTGAGAGAGGAGGAGGATGGATGATTAGAGTGAAAACAAGGAAAGGAAGAGAAAGGGGGAGAATAAACAGGAAATGGAGAAGATGTAAGAAAAGTGTAAAACAGAAACACGAGGACTATCGTTCATTCATTCAGCAAATGTTTATCTTGTGCCAGCCTGTCAGGCCCCTGATATTAAGCAGAGAATCATGTGCTCTTCTGATGCATAAAACTGTCATCCCATCCACTGGTCTAGTGGAACAAAAGATGAAACAAAACATGATTGGTACGAGAGAAAGAGAATAAGCAGCAAGATAGGAGCAGGGACGTATGAAAATTGGGCCTCAGGACAAGAAAGATGGAAACCAACTCTTCCTACTCCTTACATGGCACAGACTTGCTTCCATCTCTCCTCCCCACATCCACACGGGACCTGGGATTGGTCTCTTCCCCTGGCCTTTTCTGGGGAATGACTTGCAGGGGAGGCAGGGACTGCATCCAGGTGGCCATCCACTTATTAAAAATATGTTTACTGGTGTCCGCGGTGTGCCAGGCACTGTGTTAGGCATAGGAATACAGTGGTCAATGAAACGCTGTCCCGGCCCTGTGAGTAGTGGACAGTCTGATTGTGTGCGATGGCAGATAAATGGGTAAACAAGGACCCAGTGTGATAAATGCTGCTAAAGACATGACTCACCGGAGTTGAGGGATCAGGAAACCTTTCCCAGAGGGAGAGACAGCCAAGTTGATGTTTCCCCTCTTTAGCTCTTCCTTCTTAGAAGTTCCATCAGAAGAAACCTACTTGGGAAAACCATTTAATTTGCTTCATAGTTGAGGAGAAACTATTTTAGTTCAATCCAAAAGTTAGCCAATTAGATCTGCTCAGCTGGGTTTTTTGTTGGTGGATTACATCAACCAAAGTTCTGATTATACTTTAAAATACACATATGTGTTAAAATTGATAACCCCTCCCCAGAATTCATATGCATTTTAAAATGTTTAAGATGAAAACGCAGAATTTTTTAGTCCTGTTATTTTTACCATTCATTTTATACATAAATATGTAGAGAGTATACACTGTCACTGCTTAATGCAAAATAGATACCCTAAAGCAACTTAACTAATATTTGTTTAAGATATGAACAGGTACAGCAATGTATTTCTTGATTTGAAACTGCAGTATCACTTTTAGAAGAAAACCTACTAACTCACGGTAGGTAGCGTTAGATTTGATGTAAGAGCCATTGGGAGCAGTGGAAGAGTCTTAGAGGACTGAATGCTTTCTCATACCCTGTGCTTTTCCAGGTAAACCTCCTTTAGAGAAATTTTTGGTCACTATTTCTTCCTCTAGATAAACTTTCTGAGTTAGCACAAGTCAGCATCCATTTGTAATCACTGGTTTGTCTCAAATCTGTAGTGGTCTCTTCTACCTTTTTTTTTTTTTTTTTTTGGATGAGCTTTGTTACATTTTATCAAAAGTTTTTATGTCCAGCCACAAGTGGAACTCCAATTGCTCATTTTTAGTCTTGGGTTGAATGTCTGATAGGCCTTTTCAAGTTTCACTGGACTGAAACAGACGATTGGACTTTCTCCCAACTCCCTCCAACCAGACCCGTTTTACATTCTTCCTTGTCTTAGGAAATGGCAACTACCATCTTTCACTTGTTCAGGCCAAAACTTGAGTGTCTCCCTGGTTCTTTTCCTTCCCCATAAGCAGGACTTGGGTGGGACCTGTTAACAGTACTACCCAGTTCTCCCTTCTGCGCCCACCAGCATCTGAGTCACCATCATCACATGATCTCCTGTTTTCTCTATTTCCATTCTTGCCTTTTGGTAGCCCGTTCTCTATATAGTAGCCAGAGAAATCCCTTTAAACACAAGTCAGATCCAATCACTGGTTGGCTCAGAATCCAGTGGCCGCCTGTCTCATTCAGAATAAAATCCAAACGCGGCTGGATTGTAAAGCCTATGTGATCTTGCTGCCCTCTGATCTCGTAGCTTACTGCTCTTCTTACCTGTTCTACTTTGGCCACACCAGCCTGCTTGCTTTTCCTCTGTAACCAAGAATCTTCCCCCTTGAGGACCTTTGCACTTACTTTTTCTCCTGCCATGAAACTTCATCGCCGGTATGTGCAGGTGCCCATTCCATGGTTATTTTCCGTCATTGCTTCAGTGTCAACATATCCTGACGGCTTTTCCCTTTGTCCCTTTTTTCACCTTATTTCTCTCCTTAGCACTTCCCTACATTCATGTTGTTTTAACCATTGAGGTTTTAAAAAATCTGTTTCTCCAACTAGATCTTAAGCTTCATGAAAGCAAGCACTTTTTTTTTTCTTCATTGCTCTTTCCCCCCAGAATCCATCTCAGACAATGACGTGTGGCTAGGACCTACATCTTCTGATTCCGAGGCCAGTGCTCTGTCCATGGTTCTGTGTAGTCTCTCATACATTATACTTACTCCAAAATGAGGTTTTAAGTTCCTTGAGTGAGCCCAGTGATTACATTTTAAAATTTCTTTTGCCCTAACGCCCCGTGGGGTATAGGACTGGTGCCGTGAACCAGCGATGGGCTCCATGTGCCCAGTAAATGCCGTGGCGTGCCTGAATGACTTCCTGTACACCTTGTGGTCTGTCATCCACTTGGATCGCAAACTCACTCAGGGTGTACTTCAGTCTTTGTAATTAAAAAAAAAAACAGGCTGTGATTACTTAACAGATAAATAGTGACATTGGAAAACTGTAGACAATTTGAGTGAAAAATCATGATATGGAGGATTTCTAGTTTTTAATAAATATTATTCATATTCTGAATTTTAAACATTTCATGTAACAGTGTGACTTTGGGGACAGGGAGTGATTAGATTGCACTTAATAGCTCCTCTGCTGGCTTAAGCCTGGTGGGTTAAGTTTTTCCTCCCTGGGATGCTGGCATTTCTGCACTTAAACACCTGAAGTTCTTAAGGGAAATTCGTTCCACAGACATTCTTTTGCAAATCAGAGAGCATCCATGTTTGGCTTGGACCTTTCCGAAGCAATTACTGCAAAGCTCTTACGTTTTATTTTGAAAATTTTTATTCTTTCACCTACAGAGTTTCCTAAGGGATTCTAGTGATACTGATGGTCTCCCCCTTGCTTTTACAGGTGATCTGCAATTCTTTCACCATCTGTAATGCAGAGATGCAGGAAGTTGGTGTTGGCCTATACCCCAGGTAGGGTGGATGGTATTTCATTTACTGGAAGACACAGCTTTAATTCCTACCCAAATCTCAGCCTTTTGGAAGTAGTTAGAAAGGCAAGTGCAACAGCTAAGGGCCAACCTGGACACTTAGTGATAAACCACAAGGAAACGGAAAATTTTGAGTTTAAGGAAAACAGTTTTATAACCCTACATTATATGCTGTGGTGTTAAGAAAGAGGCAGACCTCAGACCTAAATTCTTGTTCTCAGGGGGACTTTGCGGTAAAAAGTGGAGATTGTGGGTGCTGGTTAACCATCAGGCTGAGATGTGGTTATTCATTCAACCCCTGGCCGATCTCATTCCCCAGGCTCTTCAACTTAGCACGTAATTATCTCACCAGATTTCCTGTGCTGTACCTGTTGGTTTCCTTTTGTCTCTGACTTAGCATACTCTGAGCTTTATCCCTAGAGCAGTGGTTGTATCAAAAGGCTCCGGCATTAGGAAGGTTGAGACCCACTGCCGTAGAGGAAGCAAAAAAACTCTCAGTGCTTGGCCCTCTCCCAGCTATCCCTGAGCCACTAGACTGTCCTTCCACAAGCAATACAGTCAGTTCTAATTTGATTTTGTTTGTGGGATATACAGATCCAAATACAAATTTAGACTTTCTTATACTTAATTGTGAATCTGAGAATTTGGCTTTTTTTCTTATCATACGTGCCATTCCCTTAGATGAGGTCTACTGGTCATGCTTCCCAAAAAGCATCAACCCAGCCTGGTTCAGAGCATGGGCTCTGAGTGTAGGCCACCTGGTTTTCGGGCAGTCACCACTTACCAGTTGTGTGTCCTGGAGCACATAATTTAATTTCAGTCTCTTCACCTACACATGATCTTTCTAAGATTCTTGTGATGATTACGTTTAGTAAACATGGGCAAATACAAGAAAGTGCTTTCGACATAGACATGTTTAATGATCATCAATTTATGGGAGCAGCTTCCATCTACTCCATTTCCCAGTTGTTAAGAAACATACCTCCAAGGTAATAAAAGGACTGGACCATGACCCAGGATGCATCGGGATCTAGTTAGCAAGGTAACCTCAGCTCTGTGTTGAAGAGGAGGTATTTCTAATTATCCTTCGTGTGGATGCTCCAGCAGAGACGGCAGTTCTTGCAGAAGAGCTCAGCAAATGAGGTCCTGTGTGGGAAAGGGCAGCAGTGTTTTGGTTGCCGCATCCCATTATCTCAGGGATTATTTCCTTGCAGGTCAGTTTTTCCCCCTCATCTTCATGTTGGGTTGCCTTATTGGCTGGTAGGTAATAAATGAACTACTTTCCGTGCTCGCTTCGGCAGCACATATACTAAAATTGGAGCAATGCAGAGAAGATTAGCATGGCCCCTGTGCAAGGATGACATGCAAATTCATGACGGTTCCATATTTTTTATAGCCTTAGAATATGGGAAGAGAGTGGGAGAGGGGAGGTGAGGGGGTTGGGTGGGGGCAGGGAGGGTGATTGGTGGGGTCACCTCTATGGTTTATCCTACAAGGGTACAAGTGAGTCTTTCTAAAAGCAGAGTATGAATGTCTTGACTCAATAACTGAGAAAATGACGTGAAGGTTATGTTAACCAGTTGGATGAGAGTATTTCAAAATGTATATGAAAACAGCACACTGTACCCCATGATTGCATTAATGTACACAGTTATGCTATAAGAAATTTAAAAATAATTAACTACTTTTCCTATCCCCATCCCAAAAAAGAGCTCAGAAAATGTTTTTACTAACAAATTCCCCAACTAGCCTCCATCTTGGGGAGAACCACACTTCACAGGAAGTGGCATTTCTGTGACTCCACCCTGAGTACCGAATTCCTGGTGCCCTGTCAGCCTTACTTGCAGCTGCCCCCCAACTTAAGGTATCTTTTGCCCATTGCATTTATTAAATTTAGCTGTTTGAATTTCATCTGGTGAGCCATTAATGGTCTCCTTGTTTTCTTGTCTCCAGTATGTCTTTGCTCAATCACAGCTGTGATCCCAACTGTTCGATTGTGTTTAATGGGCCTCACCTCTTACTGCGTGCAGTCTGTGACATCGAGGCAGGAGAGGAGGTAAGGAAACTCGCTCTGCCCCTCCTGGGCGTCCTTTCCCATCAAAGATCTTCTCAGCACAGCCCATCTCTACACCCAGCTGAGCCTGAGGGGACAGTTTCCAACGTCTCTCTGCCTGTAAGAAGATAGATAGTGCAGTTACCTCAACCCAGCAACCAATTGTTACTGCTCCCAAATTATAAGTGGACTAATTCTGGAGGAACCATCCTCTTTCTGGATGCTGATGGTTTCTTGTATGTATGTGAGAGGTGTTTCTGCATGTTGGTGGGGGGGATGTTTACTCACATGCATGGGACAGCTCAGGTGCCTCTCCTTTCCCGGCAAGTGGTCAGCCTTCCATGGGCAGAGAATGGGATCCCCAGAGCCACCAGTTGCATTTGGAGGGTAAATACACTTGTACTCTTTGTATTAGTAAAGCACATAGTTTTGCTCTTGAAGGTTATCTTTGAGCCTTTATAAAGCCATCAACGTTTCTGGGTGATTATTTAAACAAAGATGCAAAAGAAATAGGGGTCAGGGAGTATGGCCTGCAGCAGCAAATTGGCCTTGACCCTTCTAGCTTTACAGAAAGCTTACCCAGCATGTTTTGATGAGGAGCCTTAAGAGAAGCCTGAGGTCCTGCAATACAACTGCAGATGGGCTGCTCAGGGTTACTGGACCCAAGCCTGGGCTTTGTATAGTTACTAGTTGTGTTAAGTTCTACATTATAGGTACTTGTGCTTTCTACAACACAGTCTCCTTCTACATTCCAATTTGGGAAAGTGTGTATTTATTGCAAGGAAACACTCTCATAAGATCTTACTGCATTTATCCAGCACTTAGCCAATAAAACCTAAACTCAGAAGTATGTTTTATGTAGACAGGGATTTTGCTTTGACAGGACGCCCTCCAAACCAGTTTTCAACTGAATGAGCCACTTCTTACACAGCTACTTTCTGAATTTCCAGTTTTAGGACCAGTGTGTACACACACTGGGATATTAAATTAACAGAAAATTTAGGCTCCTTGGGCCACATATGACCTCAGTGCAGATAAGAAAGGAAATTAATCTATTTTTAGTAATATTAGTTGTTGATGATGACGATGATTTTATTTAGTTGAGAAAACAGTTTTTTGGTGCTTATTTCACTGTTTAAAATCTTTCTCTTTCCATATCTGGAGCTACAAGCAAATCTTTCCTCTTGCCTTACACGAAACATTTCTGCTCAGTGTCAGGCTCTTCATACTCATATTTTCCTCTGGTATTTACCAAGGTTTCTTCCTAACAGAAAGAGGATTGTTCCCATCAGTCCTTCTTGTACCAGCTTGTTCAGAAAATAAAAATTCCTTCGCTCCATTATATAGGTCTTAATGAATGACTTTCCTTCTGATTTGTTGTCCCTCTCTGCCTGTTGTTTTTACCTGTCTTAATATTTTATGCCCTTTTGAGGCCTTTTGCTATGGTTTGAATATGTCCCCCAAGTATCATGTATTGGAAAGTTAATCACTAAATGTCTTTTTCAATAGTAAATATTTTAATTGGCATATGATAATTGTACAGAATTGTGGGGTAATAGTGACGTTTCAATGCATATAATGTATAGGGATCAGATTAGGCTAATTAGCATAACCCATCATCTCAAACATTTACCTTTTTTTTTTTTCAGATTAATATGAGGATTCAAGTGATTAGGTCACATTGTTTGTTAGGTAAAGTTCAAGTTGTAGTTGAGCCCTTCACCCAGGGGCTGTGCTGTATACCCTTACACTGTGCCCATTAGGTGAGAGCTTACCAGTCCCCTAAATTCTTATGTTGAATTTACAGGTGTGGTTTTTGGGTGGTAATGATGATTAGGTGAGGTCATCAGAGTGGGGCCCTGTGATGGGACTGATGGCTTTATAAGAAGAGGAAGAGAGACCTGAGCTGGCACACCCTTGGCCTCTCAGTGTGTGATGCCCTCTGCCATGTGATGAGGCAGCAAGGAGGTCCCCACCAGGGCACCCAGGAAGCCAGGTGTCATGCTTCCTAGCCTTTGGAACTGTAGAAATAGATTTCTTGTCTTTGTAAATGACCCAGTCTGTCATATTGTCTTATGACAGAAAATGAACTTTGACACCCTTTCAGACACTGTCTCTTCTATAAAGCTTTTTCTCATCTCCCATGGTAAAGGATCTTTCCCTCTGATATTTCCCCTATAGTGGTTAGTAGTATATCTTTGGCACTTAGTCTGAATCATTTGGTGATATCTGTATTCACTTATGAGCTTCCTGAGGACAGGCAATTGCATCTTATTTCTGTAACTCCTAGCACTCTGCTTTGTACCCAGGAGGCATTCAATATCTCTTCAAGTAAGTGACTGCTAAATGGAGCATACTGTAAAGACCAGCAGTGTTTCTCAGTGGGGATGCTATTGGCATTCTGGATGGAAGAGTTCTTTGTATGGGACTACTGGATTATGGGAGAAGACTTGCATCCCTAGTTCCTGCTTGTTAATGCTCAGAACCACCACTAACAACTAAAATACATCCAAAACTGACCCCTTGGAGCAGAGGTTGAGAAGAGGAAGCTCCAAGAGAAAAGATATTTTGAGGCATTGATTAATTGCCTCAAAAGCGGGGTAATTCCTATTGTTGTGTACACGGTACCTTTATGTAAATTGATGAAGGAAAAGTGTAGACGTTTTGGTGATTTCATACATCACCTTTGCCTTTGGATTCACTGCTCGCGAGGGCAGCCACAGTTTCAGTGCAGGCTATTTGGAATGTCAGCACCAGCAGCAGGCTCCACGAGGAAAGATGGACAGTGCCTGTAACAGAAGCTCCTCAGTCTGTATTCGCTGAGTAAATGAATGAGACTTGTTGAAGGTGAAGGAAGTGGAGTAGACTCTTAAAGCCATGTTTCAACTTGCAGCAATCCTCAGAGGAGTCCCATGGTCCCTTGAAAGAAAGAACATGAAAGCTGGCCCATTTTCAGCTAGAGACGGGTGCATTTGAAACCTCGCACAGTGAGAGCTGGAAAATTGCACAAGGTTCCACAGTAACAGGAATTGCCCTGGAAATTTCTTAATCTTTGTTCCTTCCCGTATAAGTCCATTCTTTGGTCACTTTGGGACCATTTCCCTTCATAATAGCACCATTTATAATACCGCTTAGCTGTTTAAGGATTTGCATCATAATGCTGAGTTATGGGGACTTTTTTTTTTTTTCTTTTTTAGTTTGGGTTTTTTGTCTCCTCATCCAGCCGCCTCCTACAGAGAAATGTTTGTAATATCATTTCAGCCCTGGCTCACTTGACTGGATTGCTGATGGCTGCCCTTTCAGAGTTCCGTGAAGCTATGAAATGCATTTGATGGTCTGATAGTCTTATAAAACATGGATCAGGGAAGAAGGCGGGATTGTCCAGACCATCCTCACTAGAACCCCTGGTTGAAAGAATTTGTAGCTGTTATAAAAAGCCCCCTTTGCTGCCAGCTTTCTGTGAAGCCATGTCATTTGGGAGAAATGTGATTTACATAAATTTTGAACGTTTCGGTATCCCTAATGTCAGCTTTAATCTGATGTGTTTGGGGATGAGGATAGTTTGTTTCTTCTCAGTCAGCTTTACTTATTTGCTAAGCCATTTAATATATTCGTGGCATGCTTACTGGGTATCAGGAGCTGGGGTAGCAGTTCTAGAGATTTTGAGGAGTACAGAGATTAATAAGACCCAGCCCAGCCTTCAGGAATTCAGGGTATAGTTGCAGAAACTGTCACAGAGCAGAAAACAGTTACAGAATTTGAGGATCACAGTGGTATGATGTGCACAGGGCTTTATAGAAATTCAGAGCGGGGGCACCCCGGTGGTCTGGAAGGGACAGTGGTTGGGCAGCTGTTAAAAAGGCTTCCAGAGAGGTGACTCATAGGCTCTGAAAGGATCCAGAGAGTTGGGTTGAGTGAGGCAGGGGAAGGCGTGCTAGTTACAGACACAGAGGCTAGGAACAGAGTGTTGAGTTCAGTGAGCCAGAAGCAGCTCTCATCAGCAGACCGGAGAGTTTAGATGTGACCCGCTGATAAGGGAAATGTAGGGACCAGAACCACAGACCCTTGCAGGCCTTACTCCAAAACTCACTTTATCTGAAGCTTCCCTAACACCGTTGTATAGGAGGCGCTCAGTAAGTATTTGTAGAAAGGATAAGGGACCCAGAAGGGCAGGGAAACTGTAGCCTTCTGATTTCAAGTTTGTTCTTTGTTAAGTAGCACAAAAGGCAAGAAAAGCTTCATGGTTCTCGGCTGCACCCGAGAATAACGGATTTGTTCTGTATAATTTGGATTCGGTCACAAGGCCATGCTTAAGGATCTGGAAGGCTACATGTGACCTTAAGGCCACAGGCTCCCCACCCATGGAAAGAACTGCATGACCAGATTGTTCTCTGTGTAGGTGAGGTTGGGGTGATGTGGTAATCCAGGCAGGAGGTGACAATGGCAGCCTGAGGTCAGGGGCAGGTCAGGTGGTGGTGTGATACGGGAATCTGAAGAACCTAGTATATAGAAGCTAAAATTAGCAGGATTTGTGAGACAGAGATGAGAGACAGGTCTGACTTTAAAATGCAGTGAGAGTGTTCAGAGTCTCCTTTCAGTTCAGAGCTAGTTTTAGTACAAAGATTTGTGACGGTGACAGTGTAATTCCAGAAATGAAAACAAGCTCTAGTTTTAATTTCATCTTCTTATCCACTCAGTTTCAGATAATGAAAAGAAGGTTTCACGGAAAAGGGGTTCATTTTGTCTTGAGATTTTAATGTAAGCAACATAGTCAAGATCCAGAAAATTTCTTTCATAATACTCTAAGTTGGAAGTGACTTCCTATATTTTCTGTAACAGCTGAACAAAAATGGAAAAGCAATGGTCAGTGGCATTAATATTTTCATGCAATTCTGTTCGGTGCCATTGAAGCATCCACTGATGAATGGCCAAGTTTCGTATATGTGTTCCCGCTAAATGAGCCCTACATTTAGTGAGCAGACACTCCATTACGGCTGGAGAGTCAATGAGTCTTTAATAAAGGTTTTTATCTTAGGCGGATAAAATGGTCTTGGCTGTCATTAACAGTTAGTAATCGGGTTATGTTTTTTCCATAAATATGAATAAAAAATAGTTTTGCTATTTAGCCCTTAAACTTTCATACAGTGTATTTTGCAAACTTTAGTGGTATGAAAGAGGTACAAAGGGAGAAATGGGTCACTATCCCTGAGTGAACACAGCAGTCCTCCCTGGAAGAGGAGTATGTGAGCCATCTGGAAGGGTGAGAGACCTCTCAGTTAACTGAGTGGGGAAGACAGGGCCCTGGCCAGCTTAGGCAGCAGCGCCCAGACACATGTTGGTGGGTGTGCCGTGTTCCAGAGGTGTAGCCACACCCAGAATTGTGACGGCTTGAGGTTTAGGGAAACCTTGAGACTAGAAATGCTGGTAGGAAATCAGCTGGGAAAAGCCTCATGTGTCTTCACAGGCAGTGAGAAACCATCAAAAGTCTTTATGTAGAGAGATGACATGATCAGATGGAAGTTTTAAGAAGATGCCTCTCCAAGCAGTTTAGAAGATGGAAGGTATACTGAAGGTGGCAGGGAGTCCAGTTAGAAAGCCATTGCAAACTCCAGGTAATGCTTCCAGGCAGTTACAGGATACCAAGGGAGGCTTTAAGAGGCTCTTTATGGGGGTTAAATGAAGTGACTGGTCTCCTGTTGCCCATTTCCTGTCTGGCATGATCACTCGTGAGTTTTGGGCCCTTGTAATAAAGTGAAGCACATTTCTGTGGTGTGGCAGGCTTAGAGTGGCTTCACACTGGGCACACATCACCACCCGGTAACTACTGCCAGTTGACCTGATCTGACGTCAGGGGCTGATGACCAAGAGCCATTGGTCTTGGTTGAGAGTTAAGAGTCCTAGAGTTAACCCAAGAGGGAACACAAGACATCAGCTCATTTTACCACCCCACCTCGTATGAGGGAACTGGGATCCTGGTAAGCCTGATGCCGTGAGATGAATATATATTCTGCCTCTGAGGTAACTACTGGTCTGTTTCAAGAATGTGCTTCAAAGTTGTTTGTTGGAATTTGGAACTTAGTGTCCTCTAGAAACAAGAGGAACTTTCTTGATATGATGGTCTTTTGCACTTCCTCAGAGGAAGCCCTGGCTTTGGATCATGAGGCAAAAGAAACATTCAGGGAATTAAAAAGCTGCTGTTGTCTCAGCTGCAGGAGTCCAGTTGCCACAGAACATCGCTAAGCACAGGCAATGCTTGACGGTGCTGCAGCAGCAGCTTAGGAAGCTGCCGTCTCCTTACAGCATCCTCAGAGGGAGGAGAGCAGCTGTGTCACTGTCAAAAGAGCACCAGGCTTGAATCAAGAGATCTGGGTGCAAATCCCAGCATTACCTGAATCTAAGACTGTTACTGATTGGCCCTGTTCCGTGATGGCTCACCAGGTGCCTCACACTCAGTAGGTACTCAGTAACAACATGGTCTACATTTTTAAAGGGCAGGTGCTCTTATTTCTGTGTATGGAGCAGCATGTTATAGTTGTGTATCAGGCTGTGGCTTCTGTCCCCCTGGTGATGGCCGTGGTGGATTTGACAGACCTGGCTAGCCAGGCCAGGCCTCCTCCCACCCTACCCCTACCTTATAGCTTTAATGAGGCCTTCCCAAAGGTCTGTTTTCTGTCAAAGGGGATAGCCTGCAGGATTTTAAGCAAGTGACATCAAGCTTTGTAGACTTGAGATGGTTTCTTTTAAGCAAAACCACTGGTAGGTTTTTGCTCCAGGGAGTTTTTGTCAGTAGATAATCCTGTTTTCTTGTTCTACAATATTCCCTTCTCCCCTACCACACATACCCTCATAATTTCCACTTTTAAGAGCAAATGAAGAAGTAATTTATACAGTATGATATACTATAAACGAAAAAGAAAGATCAGCGAAGAGGAAGGAATTAGGAGTGCCAGGAGGGATGAGGATTGAGTTGTTTTTGTAAATGGGGTGGCCAGGTTAGACTTTAGTGAGAAAGTGAAAGCTCTAAAGAAATGAGGGAGATAGTCATAGTAGATTTCAGGGAAGGACAGAGGCAAGGCCTAATGCATAGGCCTTGAAGGTGGCAGGAGTGTGTGTGGAGCTAGCAAGGAGGCCTGGCTGGTGGGAGTCAGGGAACAGAGTCAGTGAGCTGTTGTGGCTCTGTCTGCCTCTGATGAAGCACCAGTTTTGTTCCACTAATCTCTTGTAAGCCTGTATTTTTACAAAATCTGATGGAAGTGAATTATTACAAAGTGAAATTTAAACCACAAAGTAAAAACCCATGGCTCGGCGCCTGTGGCTCAAGCGGCTAAGGCTCCAGCCACATACACCTGAGCTGGCAGGTTCGAATCCAGCCTGGGCCCACCAAACAACAATGATGGCTGCAACCAAAAAATAGCCAGGCATATTATGGCAGGCACCTGTAGTCCCAGCTATTTGGGAGGTGGAGGCAGGAGAATTGCTTGAGCCCAGGAGTTGGAGGTTGCTGTGAGCTGTGATGTGACAGCACTCTACTGAGGGTGATAGCTTGAGGCTCTGTCTCAAAAAATAAATAAATAAAATAAAGTAAAACCCCAATGTTTTGTTATTAGAGTCACATAAAATTATCCTTATATTAGTAAAAAAGCTTCTAACCATTGAATTTGCCTTTATTCCTTTCTTTTCTTTCTTTTTAAACAGATAGGGTCTTGCTGTGTCATCTAGGCTGGAGTTTATTTCTCCAGACTAGATGGAGGTAATGGGTTTTTGTACAAACTTCCATATTAGGCCAAGTACGGTATCTCACACCTATAATTCCAGCACTTTGGGAAGCTGAGGCAGGAGGATCACTTGAGGCCAGGAGATTGAGATGACCCTGGGCAACACAGTGAGACCCTGTCTCTACAATAAATTAAAAAATTAGTATAACATTGTGGTGCATACCTGTCATCCCAGCTGCTTGGAGAGCTGAGGCAGGAGGATCACTCGTGTCCAGGAATTTAGGAGACAGTGATTACACCACTGCACTCCAGCCTGAGTGACGTCACAAAACCCTATCGTTATTTACAAAAATAGCCAGGAATGGTGTTTTGGACAGCATGTGTGAAAGAAAGAGTAAAGACAGGATGACGCTGGGGTGACAGCGTGGGTAACACAAAAGATGAGTTGCTATCAGTTAAGAATGGAAGGCTTCAACTGGGATGGAGCAAGTTGGGGGGAAGATTAAGAGGTTGGGTTTACATATCTCGAATTAGATGTTCTGTGCATAGGAAATCTAGTTAAGAACAAAACGTGTGAACATCATGATGTTGCCTAGATACCTGTGACTTAGGCCAGGCATGATGGCTCACATCTGTAATTCAGCATTCCATTCTGGGAGCTAGCAAGGAGGCCTGGCTGGCGGGAGTCAGAGGGAATGGTCAGTGAGCTGTTGCTGCTCTGTGTGCCTGTGATGAGGCAGGAGGATCACTTGAGGCCAGGAGTTTAAGACCAGCCCAGGCAACATACTGAGATTCCCCATTTCTTATAAAAAATTAGCTGGTCACGGTGGTGCAGGCCTGTAGTCAGAGCTACTTGGGAGACTGAGGCAGGAGGATCTCTTGGGCTCAGGATAAGGTTACAGTGAGCTGTGATTACACCACTGCATTCCAGCTTAGGCAACAAAGTGAGACCCTATCTCTCTTTACAAACCACAAAAGACTGATTTTAAAGTGGACTCGGGGGGGGGGGGCAGGGAGAGGCAACTGTAGTTCAGTGGTTAGGGTGCTGGCCACATGCTCCAGGTCTGGTGGGTTTGAACCCAGCCCAGGCCTGCTAAACAAACAACAACAACAACAAAATAGCTGGGCATTCTGCATGGTGGCAGGTGCCTGTTGTCCCAGCTACTTGGGAGGCTAAGGCAAGAGAATCACTTAAATCCAAGAGTTTGAGGTTGCTGTGAGCTATGATGCTACAGCACTCTACTGAGGGTGACAAAGTGAGACTCAGTCTCAATAAAAAATAAATAAACTAGACTCTTAGGGATACAGAGTAACTCAAAGGATCCTTTACATATGTCTTCCCTTATAACCTTCACCATCCAAAACAGGGAATATCTACTCTGTTTGAAAGGGTCTAACAAAATCAATTTAAGAGCCTCCATCAATAATTGGACTCTGATGTTAAACTCTCCTCAGTTGAAAATTATTCTATATATTTTACCTGGCTACAAGTAAGAGAACTCTCTCCTCTCTCCTAGTTCCAAAGATGCCAAATTTAGATAACCCCAAATTCCATGAGGCAGGTATAGAATTGGTTGGAATTTAAGAGTGATCTGCCACTCAGTTGATTGCCAGGATTAATCTGGCTTCTCTGATTGCCAATGATTATAGAATTTATTACCAAACCTTAGTAACACCAGACACATAACAGCTCTTGGTAGCTTACTTTTTAGTGGAAAAAGAAGGGTAAGGTACAAAAGTCTATGCAGTAGTGGGCCCAGTTCTTTAAATCCATGGGACATGTGGACTCACCACATGACAAAGAACAGACTGAAAGGGAATACATTAAAATCTTACACGTGATTATTTGGGTAGAGAGACCATCAGTGGTACTTTCTTTCTAATGCTCTTTGATGTACGGTAAATACAAGTTTTACTCTAAAAATTTGCAATAATAATAATGGTTCAAATATGCAGAACAGCCGTGTGAAATCTTCACTCTCTCTGGCCTCCACAGCTCACCATCTGCTACCTGGATATGCTGATGACCAGTGAGGAGCGCCGCAGGCAGCTGAGGGACCAGTACTGCTTTGAGTGTGACTGTTTGCGATGCCAAACCCAGGACAAGGTACGTTGTGTGAACCAGAGTGGAGCACCACCCAGGTTTACTCCGTGGTTTTTCGGAGAACTCTGCTTTTATTTCATTAGCCAGAGTAAATGACCTTCCGTGCATGGTAGCAAACAGGCTAATAAAATAATGCAGTGAGCAGCATCTATCTGGTTTTGTGACACTTTTGTCATTCACCAAGCTGAGATTTAATAAAAGGTAAAGATCTATGGTGCAAAGAGGCTAATGGGAATGTAGGCATTAAACATGGTAATTAAAAGAATGTTGAAGGCCACAGTATTATTAGAGCGTAAAATAAAGGGTTGAATTACATTATTGTTAATAATAGCTATTGCTTTGTAATACACACACCAAGTTGTACCTAGGTTATCTCTTGAAAATTTTTCTTTTGACAGGTTTATTGAGGTATTATGTATATACCAAAATTTTATCCTGTTTAGTAAACCAGTTCTGTGATTTTTAACAAACATAGAGTCATGAGACTGCCGTCAGAAATAACATATGGAATGGTTCCATCAACCTTCCCCCGCCAAAGAAAAAATTCTCTCGTATCCCTTTACAGTCAGTCCTACCACTCTAACCCCAACTCCTGGTAACCACCGATCTGTTTTTTATCCCTGTGCTTTCTTTCCTTTTAGTTTCAGTTGCTGCATAATAATTATAGGTATTTCTAGGACACAGAGTGATATTTCAATACATGTACATACATGATATATAATGATCAAATCAAGTTAATTACCACAGTCGTCACCTCGAGCATTTATGATTTCTTTGTGTTGTGAATATTTCTTTTTTTAGCTTTTTGAGAATCCAAAATAGATTACGTTTAACCATAATCAGCCTCCAGTGCCGCAGAGCGCCAGGCTCACTCCTCCGTTAACTCACCTCTTCTCACCCTTCCCTCCCCACCCCTTCCCAGTGTCTAATACCCACAGCTCTACCTCATGATCTCACTTTTGTTTTTTAGCTGCCATGAGTATGGGGCCCACTACTTCACACACTTTTGTACCTTACCCTTTCTCACTGTCTCTCTGGGCCTGACTGTTTTAACATAATGCCCTCCAGGTTCATTCATGTTCCTATCAAGGACAGGGCTCTATTCTTTTTCATGAGCAAACTGTGTTCAATTGTGTACGTATCCCACATCTTCTTTAGCCATTTATCTGTTGATGGCTATATAGGTTGATCATCTCTCAGCTATTGTGAATAGTGCTACAGTGAACATGAAGGTGCGGGTATCCTGTCATCCTTTACATAAATACCCAGTAGTTGGATAGCTGGAGAAAAGCCCATATTGTTTTCCATGATGGCTATGCCATTTTACATTTCTACCAAGAGTACATAGCAGTACATGCATCCTCATCAGCAGTTATTTTTTGTCTTCTTGATATGTTTTAACTGAAGATGGTATCTCATTGGCTTTGATTGGCATGTCTCTGATAATTAGTGATATGGAACATCTTTTTCCATACATTTATTGGCCTTTATATGTATTCATTTGGGAAATGTCTATTCATATCTTTGTCCACTTTGTAATTGGAGGGATTTTTGTGGGGGGAGTTCTAGGGTGGTTTATTATGTTTATTTTTTGCTGTTGAGTTGTTTGAGCTTCTTGTATATTCTGAATCCATTATTGCATGAGAAGTTTGCAAATATTTACTTCCATTGAGCAGGTTGGCTCTTTAGTCTATGTTGTCTCCTTGGCTATGCAGAGCTTTTTAGTTTCATATAGTCTCATTTGTCTAATTTTGTTGGATTTTTGTTGCCTGTGCTTTTGAGGTCTTAGCCATAAAGTCTTTGCCTTGACCAATGTCCTGAAGTGTTTTCTCTATTTTTTTCTAGTAGTTTCATAGTTTATCATTTTAAATTTAGGTCCTTAATCTATTTTGGTTTCTTTCTGTACGTGGTGAGAGATGTCTAGTTTCATTTTTCTGCATATGGATATCCAGCTTTCCCAGCATGATCTATCAACGAGGGTATCCTATTTCCATTGTAGGTTAGTCTACTCAAAGCTCCACTGCTAGATTATTGAAATAGCCCCTTATTGTTCATCTGGCCCACAATTTATTTCCTTTCATTAATCCTCTCTACTGTTTTGGAGTAAACGTTCTCAAATACCACTGTTATGTGTTTCCATGTTGTTTTGCTCAGAATTCATCAAGCATTATCTTTTTTTTTTTTTTTTTTGCATTTTTTGGCTGGGGCTGTGTTTGAACCCACCACCTCCAGTATATGGTGCCAGTGCCCTATTTCTTTGAGCCATGGGAGCTGCCCAAGCATTATCTTTTTTCTTTCCTTTTCTTTCTTTCTTTCTTTTTTTTTTTTTTTTTTTTTTTTTTTGAGACAGGGTCTTGCTCTGTTGCCCAAGCTAGAGTGCAGTAGTATCATCACAGCTCACTGAAACCTCAAATTCCTGGGCTCAGATGATCCTCCTGCCTCAGTCTCTCAAGGAACTGGGACTTGAGGTGTGTGCCACAACGTCTCTGTTTTTTGTAGAGTTGGAGGTCTAACTCTTGGTCAAGCTGGTCTCAAACTCTTGGCCTTAATCAGTCCTCCTATCTCAGCTTTCCACAGTGATAGGATTGCAGGCATGAGCCACTGTGCCTGGCCATATTGTCATTAGTATTCAGAATAAATTTCAAACTCTTAGCTTGGCATTCAGTGTCTTCTAAAGTCATGACCCCAACATCCAACCTGTCTTTGTGTTCTTCCTTTTCTTTCTGAAAATCACCTTTTCTGCCCCCTAAAAGATTTGGAGGTAGTTTATAGGTACACATTCATGCACACACATACACTGATGCATATGTAAGTATATACTTGTGTATGTAACAGCAATAAATTTTGTAGTTTTTGAGAATAAGAATGACAAGAAATAAGATGAAATCAGGTTAGTACCCAGAATTCATGTCATATAATCTTTTAAATAATGGCTAGAAGTACTACTCTGATCTTAGCCAAAAGCTATGATATATAATGATTAGAAAATAATTACAGATTTACTCTAAATTTTCCAGCAGCTAAAGCTAAAAGGCTGTTTTCAAAATTCATAGTAATCATAGATGCATTCCTCAGCCAAAGCAGTTTTTCTTTGTGCACAGGCCCGAGGCTCTCATAAAGCACTCCTATCAGACGTCTACAATAGCTGATTGTTATAATATTATAATACAGAAGTTACAAGAAAGGTGAAAAATTATATAATCTAAGATCTTATCCTTTTGATGGTTTGCTTCAGTCAAAGAATAAAATTTACTCTGTATGGGGACACCAAGGCCTGCATGTTCTTCAGGTAATCCTCCATTGAAGTTATTTCTTGCAAATGGGCTTTTATATTTTATATCATTTTAATATTTAGTAAACTGATGTACATAGCTTGAAAAGTTAAAGTACTGTAACACAGTTGAAAAGTGTAGTGATTTTCCTTTTCCTGCTCTCTGGAGATAACCCCATTCAGCTTCTTGAATTTTTTTTTTTCATGTTTGTAACATTACAGCTCCTTTGGGTAAAGTGCTAAGGATGCTTTTTGCAATTGGATTGGCTTAAAGCCTATTTCTTATTTCCAGGATTTAAAATTGCTTCCTTCTCATGTCTCCTGATTTGTATTTTATTTCTGCTTATTTTTGTTTTTTAACTTCTAATGCATTCACTTCTAATCCATTAGGATTTGAGCATCCTTGTCATACTTCTTTTAAATCTGGGTTCCCTAAAATTATATTCTACTGGAGGAAAATCATGTTCTGGCTGATTTCTGTTGGTTATACTCCTTAGTGTTGCATTTCACTGAGTGTCTTGGCATTTTGCATAGCAGGCTCATTTTCAGTGGACAGCTTTTTAGTTTTGTTACTTTTTCTCTTTCTCTGCTGTTCCCTTCTGTCTGATAGTTCTGCCCCTACCAGACCCCCCGACACTGGTTCAGTAGCAGAACTTAATGGCATTCGGAGTTCTTCTGCCCCTGGATGTGAGGCCGTGGCTCAGCCCCACAGCTTCCTGTAAATATTTAACCCAAAGAAACAAGTCATCAGCCCTGGGTTTTTTGGCCTCTTTTTACAAGTAAGGGAGCCTCAGTGCAAGCTTTAAGGTTGACTCCGCTCACCTCTCCTGGTGAGGCATTTTTATTCCCTGTAAACCAGCAGAACTAACCCTGTACCCACTACTGCCTGGGTCCCCGAGGCCCTGTAGCTTCAGCTCTGCTTATTGCTTTGCGTAGCTCTTCTGTTTTTGCTCCAGAGGGATGCTTATTTTGTTTTTGAATGGGTGGAGCTATTTGGGGGCTTCTCTTTTTATATTTTACCTATCCTTAACTATGGGTTTGGAGGAGAGGGGGAGAACTTTAGGGCCTTAACTTACACATCTGAATTGTAATCTGTGGTTTTCTTTTCAAGTACATAGGTAAGAACCCAAACCTTTGGAAGGAAAGGAAAATGAGAGAATAACAATGATCTAATTGTCCTGAGGGCTGCCAAGCCTGTGTGTACGTTTTACCCAGTGCTAGCCTGTGGATCTGCCGTCTGCTTTTATCACAGGGTCTTCTGTGGGGACAGAGTTGAATAGGGGAATGCTGAAAATGTTTCCATTCTGGAAACAGTTTAATAAATGATATTCCAGGGGAGAGAAGCCTTAATAAGCTGCTCATTCCCTGATGCTACAATTCTAATATCACGTCCTCTTATTTTCTTCTGTAGAAATAAAGAATGTTAAGTGTTATCTTGAGCAAGTATTGAATCTTCTCTTAAGAAAACCCCTTTGTGTTCAGAATTGCCTTTCCTTGATCCCTTCAGAGACCCTCCATGACACTGTGAGTTACGGAGCGGTGAAGTACCCTGGTATTCCACACAGAACTGGCTTTGGCCAGCACAGTGTGAGAATTACCTCACTTCCTGTCCGTGCTGTGCAGCGTTGAGGCCGTGCCTGCCACACTGAACACTGGGTAGGGCAGGATTGAACCAGAGGGAGAAAGAAACAATGGTCATCTGAAGCAGAAATTAAAGAACATCAGAGGTAAAGCTGTCAGCAGAGGAAATGAAAGTCCTCTGCCCAAGACAAAACCTGATAGTAGCTTGAGTCTATTTGAAATGTGAGCGATTCGAGTTCGTTGGTAAAGCACGATTTCTCCTGCCTTCCTTTATTTGGTTAAATTATGAGCAGAACCGCCTCATGGTGGGGTGATGAGCCCAAATGCCTCTGAACTGTTTTCTGTCGCAACTTTTAACAACTGAAGCAGCATGTGTTTCCTGTTTCTGAAGTTTTCATCATAACCAAAGTATGTTTGTTATCTTCGAGACGATTAAGAAGATTTGGCAGGAAACTGAAGACCTCTGGGTGTGTGTGCACGTGTATGTGTACGTGTGCGCATGGGTGTGTGTGTGTCTGCCTGCATTTTTAAATAGTCACACTTAACGTTACTGCATGTTACCTGTGTCTTGCTGCTTCAAGCAGAAGAATGAGTTTCCCCAGAGCGAGTGCCCTGCTTGCCAGCATTCACGCTTAAATGAGGAGAGGAGCTTCTTGACTTCATAACCACATAATCCCCTATGTGATGTTTCCATAAAATCCTGGGAGAGGCTTCTGGGCCTGGTACAATGGGCTCTAAAGTTGGCTGACAAAGAAACAAGGTAGCTATTGTGTTTGCCTTGGAATGTACTGATGACCACATCACAGGATGGAGGAGGCTTCGTCACGGCCTTCTCCCCAGAGGAGACCGCTGTTGCTGCCCAGCCCCTTCCACTGGTTATGTCCAAAAGGCCACGTGAGGGGTGAGAAGACCACAGTTTGTGGTGACATGAATTCCATCTCCCATTTCCAATTCTTGTACAAATGTCGTTTTTGCTGGCTTTTGGTTCTCTATGCAGCTCCAGTTCAGGGGACAGATTCAGTGATGACAGTTAATGTGACAGAGTGTGTCACAGTGTTCAGGAAGCGTTATAGAATAAGGCACCTGCCTCAGAGACTGTTGTAAATTAGAATACCTGATAAAGCTTTGCACTTACCAGCAGCTGGATACTCTGCTGAGTTACGTGCCTCATCATAAATCTCTACAACCTTATTCCCATTTTGCCGTTGAGGTAACGGGATTTCAAGAGTATAGCCTTAACGATTCCACTGCGCTTTTCCTATAATTCTATGAATAAATAGGTAAACCCTCCCTATGTTTAAAAAAATAATGGAGTATAATTTGCATTCAGTAAAATCCACCCTTTTAAGCGTAGAGGTCTGTGAATTTTGACACGTGCATCAAGTCTGTGACCACCAGCACCAGCAGGATATAGAACAGTTCCGTCTCTACCATCCCCCAGAGTCCTTCACGCTGCTGGGTGTCAACCCTACGCCCACTCCCAGACTCTGCTAACTAACCCACGATCTGCTTTCTGTCGTTCTAGTTTTACCTTCTCCAGCATGTCGTGTACATTAACCAGCCATTTCACTCTGGGCTCTTTCACCTTGCAAAATGCATTTGATATCCAGCCATGTTATTTTTACACACACTTAGAAACTTACAATCTCAGGAGCTGGTTCTTATTCCCGTCTGTTCCATTTCCATTATGTGGCTCTTCCACAGTTCGTTATCTGTTCTCTAATTGAAGGGCATTTCAGTTCCTTTCCATTTTTGGTGGTTATTAGTAAAACCACTGTAAACACTCACACACCAAGTTATTGTACGAATATAAATTGTCATTTCATTTGGGCAAATACCTAAACGTGAGATTGCTAGGCTGTAGGGTCAATGTGTATATGTTTAACTTCATAAGAAATTACTGTAGTTTTTTCCCAGAGTGAGCATATCATTTTGAATTCCCATCAGCCATAAATGAGAATTCCAGACACTTTGTGTCCTTGTTAGTCCTGGGGCTTGTCAGACTTGGTTTTGGTTTTGTTTTAAATCATTCTAATACAGAGGGTTCAAAAAAATGTGTGCACATTTTAAGAAAGGAAAAAAACTCTGTTAAAATTATAATAATCAACATATACCAATAAAAAAAGATGAACACAAGTCACATTGAATACCTCTTATACTGCAGAAGTGAAACATGACTTGAATATTACAAATTTAATTCAGTTTTTTTCCTTTCTTAAAATGTGCGCATTGTTTTAGTATCCTCTGTAAATATGTAGTGATACTGCATTGTGAATTGAATTTGCATTACTTTAATAACTAATGATGCATTTTTTTCATATGTGTAACTTATTTGGTTATATATTCGTTCAAATCTCTTGCCGGTTTTAAAAATGGGATGTTTTCTTATCAACTCTAAAGTTTTTGATTCTGTATACAAGTCTTTTAGCAGGAATGTTTTATAAGTATTTTTCTCAAGCTGTGGCTTACTTTTTCTTTTTCTTCCCAGTCTTTTGAAGAGCAGAAGTTTTAAATTGTAATGTAGTCCAATTTATTTTTTTTTTTAATGGATCAGTGCTGCCCTAAGAGATTGTTGCCTTATTCAAGAGGAGAAAGATACTTCTCCCATTTTATATTAGAAGTTAAATAGGTGTAGGTCTATATTTAGATCTTTGATCCATCTTGATTTAATTTATGGCTATGGCACATGTGTATGGATGTCTCCATATGCAAAATAATATTACAGTAGTATTTGTTGAATCCGTATCTTATTTATAGCATGTAGTGTTCAATATAGGAGGAGTTGGGTTCCATTCCTTGTAACATCAACTTGTTAACCCCAGTGCCACTGGCCAGAAAGATGAAATGGGAGTGGTGGGTAAGCAGACAGCTTGAGGGAAAAAGCACATGCTTTGCACACGGTTGGTCCAGGGTTCTGCTGCTTATTAACCACTTAATGTTAGTGACTTTCCCTATATTACTTGTAGTTTTGTCCTTCATAATATGAGACTAATTTCTACTTGGCCAAGCTGCTTTGAGGGTTCAATTAGACAATATATGTATAGCTTGGGAGGTGGTAGGTTCACAGTAATGGTAGCTGTTTTTGTTATTGAATAATCTGGAGGAAATAGTCTACTTGGAAAGTTCCAAGAACTACAGTATCCTCAGTTACTCTCATTTGTTGATCAGAGTACATTAATGCTTCTGCCACCCTCTTGGGAGGATGAGACTAGATCCCTTGTGTAAGAAGAGAGCGACCATTAGCTATGTGGGGAGCCCAGGGAGCTCTGACTCACAGACGCCAGCAAGGGCTGTGGTCAGGATTAGGTCTTTTCTGCTCCTAGCCTGAACATTAACCCTCTGGAAACAAAGGCTTCTGATGTTTTCTAGGACTTAAACAGACTTAAGTCCCCTCACCTTATTCTGGCTTTTTTCTCATCCATGATCATCATTTTCATCTCTAGTCTTTCAGCAAGTCTCCTTGAATCTCTCCCTGCCCTCTCCTCCTCCTCTCTTCCTTCTTCAGGTCATTCATGAAGTAAAGCTTACCATTTGCTAACCATTGCAATCCTAAGATTAAAAGATCCCTCCTGTCCTTAGGTGGCTTACATTGTAATAGACACCCAGTTTAATTCCATACGGAAGCCTGTTTGAGGTACACTAAGAGCAGAAGAGAGAAATCTCTCTCTGGTCAGTCAGGAAAGACTTAACAAAGGAGAAGACATTTGAACTGAGGCTTAAAGACTACATAGGAGTTTTCGGTGAGATAGTCAGCGGGCTTCAGGGTGGGGAACGCACCCTCTGGAATGTCCCAAAGGATAGTGGGGTATTGCTGAAGAGTAAAGGCTGGCAAGGCCAGTGCTGGGGGATGGGAGAAGAGCTATGCCAGGCAAAGGTTTTGGATTTTCCTCCTGGAGGCATGAGAGAGTGAGGATTGGTGTTTGACCAGCAACAGCCAGAAAAATACGGCCTAGCCTACAGAACCAAGAAGTCAGGAACAGTTATGCGAAGAAGAGTGAAAAATTTGAAAGCCAAGCAGAAGTTGAGTCTGGTTCTCACCAGTCCGCCCTCTGGCAGAGGGCTTGTGGAGAGCTGCTTTGCGTATGTGTGAGGGCAGCATTTGTCCTCCCCACAGAGGATGAGACGCTGCTGTTGGGTCTGATTAATACCAGAGGAAGTGGCAAATGGTTTGTTTCAAATACTCATTTGATTACAAGCTGTTTCTGGGTGCTTCAATTAAAGATTAGGATGTTTACCAATTGTTCTGAGTATTAATTGCCAAGGAGAGGGCGTGATGGTCTCTAAACTAGCTATATTTTCCGTAATTAGCATTTTGCATTGCTTTGGTTAAAGGCCTCAGCATATTCTGTTTTCTCTTCTTTCAAACCTTTATTGCCGAGTCATTTTCAGACCCTGAGAGCTCTAATCAGTAAAGTGATGTAGGCTTTCTTGGTTTCTTGTTTTGATATGTAAATTAAGTCCTGGAATTATTAAAGCAGGGATAATGCTTTCCTGTCTATAACATTAAAATTTGAAAGCTGCAGCTAAAGGTTTGTAAAACAAGTCCTCTCTGCTTTTGTCATTAAACTTCTCTGTGCAATGAATTTGTTCATCCTTAATTTGGAATCAGTGTGCTTTCCTTAGAATTTAGTCAATCTTGGCCTTGTAGGAGTATCTCATGTAAATTGCTTTATTTGTGCCTTTTAAAACAGAACGCATAAAGTAGCAGTCAATTAATACATGATGTTTTCTACTACTGAAATGAAAACACGTTAATTATTTCTAAACAATTAAGCTGCATTCAACAGTGTCCGAGGGAAAGTAACAAATACAGCCTCAGCAGATGGAGCATGACATCAGAGAAACGAATACCTAGTTTTTACCACTGTGTCATGTTGTCCGTAAGGTCAGTTAAAATCTTGGTAAAAATGTAAAAATCACGTGAACATTTACCTAAAATCAGGCGTCCTCAAACTACGGCCTGTGGGCCACATGCAGCCCTCCTAGGACATTTATCCGGCCCGCTGGGTGTTTTTGCCGCCCCTGCCTGTCCTGCTTAGCAGCCGACTTGTCCCAGGGTACAGTCCAGCCCTCCAGCGTTCTGAGGGACAGTGAACTGGCTCCCTGTTTAAAAAGTTTGAGGACCCCTGCCTAAAATGATATATAATCTTATTTCCTTTTAACTCAACAAAGAACCCAGAACATGGTTCGTCATGAGCTTTGTTCTGCAGCTGCCCTAACTGTGTCCGGTGACCCCAGGACTTGAAACAAGGCTAGAGGAATACCACGGAAATGAGACTCTAAGGCAAGGTGGAGGGAGTGGGCCCTCGTCAGTGTGTGAGGGAAGGAGGCCTTATCCAGGCAGGGTGGCCTGCAGTTTTCAGCCTTCACTAAGTTCAGGGAAATAGATTTAAACCAGGTATTTGGATTAGATGGCCTGTACTGACCTTCTGGGCTTTTCTTTCTTTTTTTTGAGACAGAGCCTCAAGCTGTCCCCCTGGGTAGAGTGCTGTGACATTACAGCTCACAGCAACCTCCAGCTCCTGGGCTCAAGTGAGTCTCCTGCCTCTGCCTCCCAAGTAGCTGGGACCACAGGCGCCCGCCACAACGCCCAGCTATTTTTTGATTGCAGCCGTCATTGTTGTTTGGCAGCCCAGGCTGGATTTGAACCCGCCACCTTAGGTGTAGGTGGCTGGCGCCTTAGCCACTTGAGCCACAGGCACTGAGCCGGCTTTGTTTTCTTCAATGACTTGGTAGCATTTCTTCTGTGGGGGTCTTTTAAGAACAGAGTTGTCCCTAGCTGTTTCATTTCTGTATTCCCCAGAGGCATCTCAGTCCTCAATTTCTAGAATTCTTTGACCTTGGATAAGTCACTATATAAATTTAGATATTTGGAATTAAAAAGAAAAATCATTCTACCATGAAAAAAAACAGCTTTACCGTATAAAATTGGATTTCTTTTTTTTCTTTTTAAAATCACCGTCTGTGGGTTTGGGCCATTTTTACCTGTATTTGTTGCTTCCCTTGACAATTGCCAAGCATTTACTGAATACCTACTGTGTACTCAAAAGACTAGAAGACCCTAATATCTGAAGCTCTCTCTAAAGCTAAAAAAAAGACCAAAATGAGAAAAGGGTTAAGCTTATCAGATTTGTGATTTAATCTGTGTAGTATCAAGCCTATCTGCCTTAACGATATTCTGTGGGCCTCCATCGCTAAAGGTACCTTTAACCTGTGAAGGACACAGTGGTGAATGGTCAGAAAAAAGAAATACTCTCCCAGATCCTTTAGCATTAGCACTCTAGAAAGAAACAAATTATTTATATTGGAAAGAAATAAACTTCCTGACTTCAGTTGCCAAAATTTTTTGTTGGTTTTTATTTTGTATTTATTTATTTATTTATTTAGAGACAGAGTTTCTCTTTGCCGCCCTAAGCTGAAGTGCTGGAGTACAATGGCATCACCATAGCTTGCTGTAGCCTCTAATTCCTGGGTTCAAGTGATCCTCCTACCTCAGCCTCCTGAGCAGCTGGGACTATAGGCATGCACCACCACAGCTAGCCAGTTTTTTGTTTTTGAGATTTAATTTTTAGAGATGGGGTCTCCCAACGTTGCTCAGGCTGCTCTTGAACTCTTGGTCTTAAGTAATCCTGCCTCCGCTTCCCAAAGTGCTGGGAATACAGGTCTGGGCCCCCACTACAAGTCTTAATTCTGTTCTGTAAGCAAAGAGACAGACATGAGAGTGAGTTTTACAATCAAAGAAAAGTATTAAGACGATTTTGTTCTTTAACCTAAAATAAGTGGAAAATAGCAAAATTATTTCAGGGTATTTTAGGTTTCACATTTTTCTCTGGGTGGTTTTAAGACTTGAACAGGACACATCTGTCAGGTTTATTTAGCGTGCGCTGTTGTCTTAATGCTGGGAGCCTACGTTAGATGATATCTTGATTTTTCCAAGGTAATCTAATACTACTTATATAGCTTAGAAAAAATAAACTGTTTTCCATAATGCTGTTGGTTTAGTATCTGGTTACCAAGGGTACACTCAGTGAAGAGCAGAGGAGTTTTTTCATATTAACAGCAGAGCTAACGGAGTTTGTTTATACCTTTCACGTCTGGGGATGAAAATCACCAGTACTGTCAGTTACCGGCAATTACTGAGTATCAGTCTCAGTTTCTTTCTTGAACAATCACAATGTTGCTATGTTAGTGATTAAGAAGCTCAGCCGCCCCTTTCTATGGTGTATTCTTAAAAACAGTTTGCCCATATAAATGCCTTTATTGATTGAGCTTTTCATGCTATCATGAGCTCAGCTCAGTTTTTACTCAGGAAAATTACTACTCCTGCCATCCAGCCTTTCAATGAAGTATGCTTTGCTGTGAGATAGATCATTTAGTTGTTTTTTTTTTTTATTAATTTAAACATTTTGTGTCAACAGAACGTAGATGATTATTAACTGGTGCAGTGCAGTGTCTCATAGAATGTATACATGCCGTAGAAAAGTAATTAACGCTCTCATTCTACTGCAGAACAGATGTGTAACGGAATAAGAACTGGGACCCAAGGGTACTCGAGTGCAGTTATTTGTTTATTTTTTAGTCATTAGATTGTTGACTCAGAGACCTCACCACAAGTTTCTCAAACTTTGTTTTTGTGTGTGTGTGTTTTTGTTGTTATTGTAGTTTTTGGCCAGGGCCGGGTTTGAACCTGCCACCTCCGGCATATGGGGTCGGCGCCCTACTCCATTGAGCCACAGGCACTGCCCAAACTTTGTTTTCTTTTTCATCTCAACATCCCCCCAACCCCATGGTTGAAAATAGGGTTAGAACTGTTACCCAAGATTAAACATTAATTTTTGGCTTATTGTAATAGCCTCTCTTTTCACATGAAAGGAAGGTTTCATGACTAAGAGAATTGAGAACACAGAAGATAGACAGTTTCTGTTGTTGAAAACTTGGAGGAGGCTCAGCAGCCGCTGTCCAGGGAGATGTAGGTTAATAAACCCAGCCAGCGTTTCCCAAAGAGCGTGCAAGAAATACCCGACGTGCAGCACCCCATGGTTGACAGCAGCGCCCTGTCCCGTCCTTCTCTCCTTTCTCCCTCCCAGCTCCTCCTGCCTGGACTGCGCAACAAGAGCAGCCCCCTGCCTGTCTCTTCTCTGCTGCCCCACAATTTAGCATCTGCACGGAAGTCAGAAAATGTCTTCAGGAGAGCCCTCTTGAGCAACTTCCTACTCACTTGGGGTGGGAGATCCAGCTTCCCCACAAGGCCAGCAGGCCTAGCATGACGGGGCTCCTGTTCACCTTTCCAGGCTCAACTCAAGTTTCTTGGCTGGAATATGCCAAGCTCTCTCCTGCCCTGGGCCTTTGCACTTGGCTTCCCGGTGCCTGAAATAGTCTTCCTGTAGCCGTGACCTTGTCTAGCTCTATCACACCTTAGCTCTCAGCTTCAGCCTCATGTCCCCTGTGAAATCAGGGGCCTTTCTGTCCTTGTTGTTTCCTGGCACGTTTTATTTTCATTTTAGCACAACAGACTTTACGTACTATTTTTATTTGCTGTGTATTTGTTGACTTGTTAAAAAGGACCTTAGCAGTCTTGTTCCTCTGTTTTGTCCTCAGTGCCCAACACAGAGCTTAACAAATTTGTGTTGTATGAATGAATATGTGAATTAATACTGTTATTTGCCTAGCATTGAGTTAAGTTCTATAAGATATGCTAAAAATCCATATGATAATACTCGATGCTTCAAAATGCCTTTAGTTATGAAACAGTTTCCTGGAAGCTTAAAAAGTGGGCTACCAGGAATGGTTATTCTTGTCCTGCTTCCCTCCAGCAGTATTTAACATTGAACTTAACCTATCCCACTTCCCCACACCAAGACTTACAAACGTACACGTAAATCACCGAGTAGAAAGGCAGAATGCATATGTCCAATTATCATTTTGGTAGTGTTACTGGACAAAGAGGGTCTGGCCACCTGTCACCGTCAGCCAATACGCAGAGACAGGTATATGTCCGCCAAACTTTGTCAGAAGGCCGGGATTCTGGAGAACAGTGAGAGTAGCCTCTCCAAGACTGTTCTGTTCTTCTGTTTTCAAAATTACAGTTTTATACATTTAAGTTCAAAGTGAACCATGTTAACCGTTATCTTAAACAGTATTTGGCAGAACCTATTGATATCAGACTTTTGTCTTCAAGGGTTCTTGGTCTCAGTAATTCGAAGAATGAATCTGTGGACCACAGATCAGTGGTAAGACAGGATTTATTTACAGAAAAGAAAAGAATACAAAAACATTAAAGCTCCTGGCAGAGAGAACCCAGGTCAGGGAACAAGCTCTCTGCTGCCTCTCTGCTCAGGGATATATGTAGTCGCCTGGGTTATTTAGCCAGAACTTAACTGTTACATTTAGTGGGAGGGTCCTCTAAAGTTACATTCAGTTCCAACTCAGTTGTTACATTTAGCTGCCCCGGCCTGAACTCAGTTAGTGAATGGATACAGTCCTTTCCATGGGGCAAGGTGAATGAGTACATTAATGAATGAACAGTTTCTTCTGCTGGGGCAAGGTGAATGAATGTATTAAGGAATGGACACAATCCATTCATGAAATTGAGGCCTAGGACACTTACATGAAATTGACCAGGCCTAAAAAAGGTGGGGTTCCTGGTTGAGCTGGAAATGCAAGGGGAAGGAGACACCAAGGCGCTATGTCTCCCCAGCAGGTGTCTGGACTCTCCAACTACTGGATCCTCTTCTGGCCCCCTGCCTACCCTCTAGCCAGTTGGTTCCACTGCCAGCCGTTGCATCAACACCATCAGGGCTAAGGCTGCAGGTCCTCCAGCTCAGCTCAGCTGGCTGGAGTGCCACCTATACTATATCACTATGACTCATGAACAGTTAGCAACATTTTAATTTAAAAGTCTTCTAAATCAATCTGCTTAAACTACTCAAGATAGGCATCTTTAAGTTGGGAGCTAAATTTACTAAACAGTAAGAATGGGAGACGGGATTGAAGGTGAGGCAGGACCTAAAGGGACCAGGCCAGCCGTGTCATGTCTGCCCTAACCTGACAGACTCCATCTTGTTGTCACCATATGTGGTTTCAGATAGACTCCTTTCTGTGTGCAGTTCGTGCTTCAAGATTCTTTCCTCCTCTAAGAAGGCACGTATGTCCAGGGTTTGTGAAACCGCCAGACTTATTAACACAGGGTTGGTTTGGTGGTGTCCTGAGTATTTTAATCTGGTCAAGAGCATGATCATCTATATTATCTTGCTAGAGCTCTGTGTATTTTTACCCAAATTAAAGGGAAGTCATTTCGTCGGAGCCCATAAACCCAGGATTGGAAAGGCACTTAGGGGCCCCACCCTCCACAGGGCAGGAATCTCCCCTACAATATCCCTTCTAGACGGACATCCGGACTCCTTGCCAGTGCTTTTAGTGGCGATCTCAGCATACTGTGTTTGAACAGATCCTACTCTTGGGCAACTGTGACTATAAAGTTAGTCAATCTTATGAACCAAGATTTGCTGCCTCTTTGAATTTACATGAGGGTCTAGTTAGTTCTGCTTCACGGATCAATAAAGAGTAAATAGGTTCCTTGTTACACCTACCAGTCTTCAAATACTTGGGTATTTGAGGCATCATGGTATTAAAAAAAAAAGTACTCAGGCTTTTAAATTATACAACTGAGAGTTCATCTCTACCACTCTCTGGCTACATGAACTTGAAGAAGTTACTTCCTCTTAGCAGTAGTATTTATGTATGTATGTATATTTGCAGAGTTGGGGGATCTCACTGTGTTGCCCAAGCTGGTCTCAAACTCTTGGCTTCAAGCAGTCCTCTTGCCTTAGCCTCCTCAATAGCTGGGACTAATGGTGTGAGCCACTGTGCCCAGAATCTGGGAAGATGAAGTCTTTTCTTTTATAATTTAGGGACCAAGGTGCATTTGTTATCCTTTGTTAAAATGATTAAATGAGACGAAGTATTTTAAGTAATTAGCACAATAAATCCACAATAAATGTTGTTGGTATTATGTGGCCAGCTGTTGGCCAACTCTCTGAAATTCACCCTCATCTGTAAAGTAAGGAAGTTGGTTCATACCAAGGAGTGATTCAAGGCTGACATCAAAGATAATGGTTGGTCGGTCAACCAGCTAGGAATAGCTATACATGTACATGCATTCACATTCTAACCAGGTTTCATCATGCCCACAGAAAATTATGCAAACCTTTGTCAAATTCGTGTTGAAATGAACTTATGTGGTCTTAGTAATATTTGATTCCATAATTTGTACAGTCTTCATGAAAAAATGAGTTCAGATCGGCAGGATTTGTTCTGGGTCCTCCTGCGCTGTTTCTGATGAACGCCACTTTATTTTTTAGTTCTCATTAAGCCTTAGTCACATCAAGGATAGTAAATTATCCACGTGGGGCTTCCATGATGTAAACTTTTATTTTTGTTTCTCTCTCTGGGACCGTATTTGCCACCACTCTGGCCATCTGCTGCCGCTTCCTTTCTCTTACTGTAATAATAGTTCCCTGATCATAGTCACACAAGTCTTTCACTAGCCTGGGATACAGTTCATCTGGAATTACAATGGAAACTTTTCTAAAACACTTTTCTAGTCACTCCTATTTGAGAATGACTTCTTTGGGGAAAAAGAAAAACTAAGAATTCAGTAACTTTCTGTGACTTACTGATGTTTTCTCACTTGTTCTGATCAGCGACTGTCTCCTCTGCACTTTTCTTGCTTAAAGAGCTCTGGGGCATTTTTTAATAAACTTCAGTCCTTCAGGCCAGGATTGTTTTGGGTAGCAGTGTCCTTGTGTTGTCTTCTCCTCGTCCTTCTGTGTTTTGCAGTTACTGTGAGCCAGTTGTTGTGCAAAACTCCTCACACACGTGATCTCATTCATTCTGTGTACCGACCCTGTGAGGTGGGTCCTGTAATCCTATATCCTATTGGGAAATGCTTAACAGCCATCTTGTCATCAGCGTTTCCAGATTTTCTTCTAGAAGTGAACGAATGCCCTTACACAAGCTAGAAGTGAATAGAGGAAAGGTGAACCTAGGCGCCCATCAAGCCTGGTGCAAACTCATAGTTTTCTGAGAGTTTAACGACTACTGTGCTCTCATTATCAAGATTGCAGCTGCTCTGCTACAAAACAAAGAACAAAAAGCATTAAAAATGAACGTGGAAAGAAGGGCAAGCAGTTCTCAGATGTGTTGCTATGAAACAGAAATGTCCCCCCTCTTACTGGAGGTTAAACAAACCACAAACAAGTACAACTTGGTTTCATAGGCTAAATTGCAGGTGGAGAAAAGCATCATTGCTGTCTTGGGAATCTCACCAGACCTGGCTTCCTCCCCGTTTTCCAAACTCGTGTTTGTTTCTAGTAACAGTCTCAACTCCCCCTTTTGTGCCATCCCTGCCTTGTCTGTGGCCACCATGGATGACGTCAGTAGTGTGTTCCTGCTGCTTGGGCACCAGTGATGCAGAGCACTCTGGGTAAAAAAAGAAATCACAAGATCCCACAGAGGGATGCCATGGCTTCTCCTGGCCTTCCCTCACCTGGGTTCCCCCCTTGACGAGTTACCCTGCGTGGCCTTAGCTGGCTCCCTCCGGGGCTCTGTCCCACAGCGCTCCCCAGCCCTCAGCACTGCTCCGTCCTCCTCAGCCCCTGCTTTCTCTTGACCTCAGTAGACAGGGAGGTCATAAAGCCCATCAGGCATATACCACCACCCCCACCACCCACACACACACTTGACGCAGCTACATCTGCACCCAGCCTCTCTTCTTCTTGTCTCAGAGGAAACAGGGACCTTGCCAAAGTCAGTCCCCACCAACCCCTCCACTACCTCTGCTCTCGACCCCAGCCCTGCTGCCTCCTCGCCTGGCTTCTCTAGCCATGCCCTCTGTTGGGGTCTGCTACTGTCCACTGCTTCTGCCCTTTGGCATAAACACACTTATGACTTTCCCATTATAAAAATTACCTTTCCCCAACTCAGCTTTTGCCTCTAACCACGGTTTCCTCTTCAATCTGTGAAACCCCTTTATAAACTCATCTGCACATTTGATGACCCTGTCTCCTTGTTTTCTTTTACACCCACTGGAAATGTCTGTCTCTGCCGTCACCGGTGAGCCCCTGATTCTGAGTCTAGTGGCCTCCTCTGTGTCTCTTCGCATGGGCGCCTTTGCTGTGTACAGCATCCATCCCTCTCTTCCTCCTAGGAATACCCCTCCCTGACTTTCTGCACCTTTGTCTACTTTTCCCCGTTCTTCCCTTAACTGTTTGGATTCTCCTGGAATGGGTGAGCTCCTCTGCTCCCACGTCTACAAATTGCACACACTTGACCCTGACTTCCAAATCTATACTTCCCAGCTTTGCTTGTCTCCCGGGTCTAGTTCTAGATTTCCAGCTCCCTCTGGGGCAGCTCTGCGTGGATTTTTTTGCAGACATCTCATATTCAGCATGTCCAACCGCGACCTCACCTTTCCTAAACATCTGTGTTGCACGTTCCCAGTCTTACCTAAAGGCTTCACTATGTACTCAGACACTGGAGCCAGATGCTTGGCAATTTCCCTCGCCTCTTTCTCCTCCTCTGCTCTCCCAGGCCACTCACTTCCGGTCATGACCTCCTTCAGTTCTTTTCGCCTCACTCTCTGACTCTTGTCCCTAAGGCCACTGCCTCATCCGGGTTCATATCAGCTCTTTCTGGATTATTGCAGCATCTTCCTGACTGGGCTTCCTGCCGTTAGTCCATCCACCTGTTAGTGTATTTGCCATAGAAATATTTGAAAAATACAGTGATTATACATAGAATCCTCCCATGTCTCTGTTGCACACACAGGATGAAATCTGGTCCCTGCCTACCTCTTCACCCTCATGTCTAAACCTTTACCTCCTCCCCTTTGTCCCCATAAAGCATTTAATCCAGCCTATGTCTTAAGGTCTGTGGACTTATTCTGAAGTAGGCTTCCTAGTTAGGAGGCAAAATGAGCTCCCAACTGTGAAAAAGGCAGCCTCTGAACAGGACATAACTCCCTAGCAGGGCTGTGAGGACTGAGGTGTGCCACTCACTCTCCCTGGCACCTAGTCCTGCCATGCACAAGGGGACTAGGAACACCCCACAGCTTGGTCACCTCCCAGACCTGGCTGTTTACTCATAGTGCTCCCTCTGTCTGGATTGACCCTCTTGCTTTTCTCCTCTTGGCTAAAATATTGCTGTAGCCTTTAAGCCTAAGTTCAGGCATCATCATCTGGGACACTTTCCCTGGTCTTGGCTGGGCAAAGGGCCCTGCCTCTGTGCTCCGACAGTCCCAGGGCTTCTCTCTCTATTATCACTCACCCTATTTTATAAATGATACGCGTATGTGGCTGTTTCAACCACTGGACTGCAAACTTCTCAGTGCTGAGGCCATGTCTCATCTGTGTCTTCCCAATTCCAATGCTTGGTCCTTGTGTGCATTTGGGAATTGTTATTTATTGAACTCAGGGCAAGCTAAAGGTACAGTATTGGTCCTAAGCTGTGGATGTAGTCACTTTTTGTATCTGTGGTAAGTGCACTTTTTATGCACAAAAACAGAGAACATGGGAGATGGGATTGTGGATTGACTAGACAAGAAAAAGAGTCAAAACCATGAGCACTTGCAGCAAATCTTAATGATGATGGCATGAAAAGTGACAGTGTAATCACATAAATTAGAAGTGATGACTGGGGAAGCAAAGACTAGGTTGGTGGTTCTCAGTGCTAACTGCACATTAGAATCACCTGGGGAGCTTAGAAAGACTGCAGATAGCTGCCTGCCCCAAAGAGATTCTGGTATCATTCATGTAGATGGGACCTGGGCCCCTGTGTTCTTAAAAATTCCTCATACAATTCTAAATACATACCCAGTTCAGTAGGCCCTGACAGCAGAGAAGAGACCCAAAGCTGGAGGAACAGGCCTGCAGTTTGAGGGAGTACTCGGTGTCTCTTAAGACACGTTTCTGTGTTGTGTGCACATGGGGGCATGTCTCTAGGTATTTCTGTGTGGATACATTATGGGGAGCCAGTAAGCACTCCGAGAGTGAATTAAAGTCTCTGATATGTAAAATAAGCATATTCAGAACAACCCAGCTCCCACTGGTGAAGTATAACTAGGCATTTCTCCTGCTAAGCCCTCAAAGTGAAATTTGTGTACTCGTTGTTCTTGCACAGAGCAAGAGGGATTTTTATATTTGTTTACTTTCAGGAAAGAAATCTTCATATATTATAGTTAATAAGCATTTACTAAGACTAAAATCTTACTTGCAAAGTAATCTAGAGGCCTGGCACAGTGGCTCACGCCTGTAATCTTAAAACTCTGGGAGGCTGAGGTGGGTAAATAGCTTGAGCTCAGGAGTTTGCGACCAGCCTGAGCAAGAATGAGACCCCACCTCTACTAAAAATAGAAAACTAGCCCTGCATAGTGGCCGGTGCCTATAGTCTCAGCTACTTGGGAGCCTGAGGCAGGATTACTCAAGCTCAAGCATTTGAGGTTGCTGTGAGCTGTGATGTCATGGCATTTTACCCAGGGTGACAGAGTAAGACTCGGTCCTCAAAACAAAATTAAACAAGACAAAAACCACAAAGTAATCTAGAAAGTTAAATGGATAATAAAACCAATGTTAAAGGTAAATGGCCAGGCATGTAGGGATGTATAATTTTGACCCATAAAGTATTTGACCCAAAAAAGAAAATAAGAACTGATCAGGAGGTGAGGCTTTCTTAAACCCTCCATCAGTAGCATCATAGCTATCTAGTCCTAGTTATAGATGCCTGTGACTTGGGCAGATTTCAGTAGTGATCCAGGCCAAGGGGGGATCACAGTGAGAAGAAGAAAGGAGAGAATTATGCCCCGTCTTTTACGCCCAAACTTGGATCTGGAGCTTACCAGACATGAATGCACAGATTATACTTGTGCTGTTGGGGACATGCTTGAGATTTGACATTGCCAGCGTGCCCAGTCCTATCGAAAGATGTCCATGACTTGGGCAGTTGGGTGCAGTCTTCTGAGTATTTATTTGCATACATGTTTCCAGTTCTCGCCTGATATTCAGCATGTCCTGAGGGCAATTACTGGCCCTCCCTGTACCTCTTTTTCTTCCTGTGGCGTGGGGACATCCCTGCTCATCATCTGGTAATGTTTATGAAGCCCCATCAGACCTTTGTCTGGAAGACTCTGTTAACAGTAATGCATGCTTGGTTTATGAGATGGTTACAAGAGAACGGAGGTGGAGGCAGGGCGCCAAACATAGCCAGTGCTTTTATCTTTGACATTACAAAGAGGTCCCCTGGCCAAGGGCCAGCCTAGAGTTTACTGGAATCTAAAATGCAGACATGTGCTTTCTGTTGGTGGGGCGCCGAGGGGAGGCTCGCTGTGCAGTCAGCCAGCACTTCACTTCTCCAGGACACAGAGTAGCCAGGAAGAGCATCTGAGTCCTGGTGACTTCGTGCAGAATCTCTGATGGGTGTGAGATAGGGCAAAAAGAGCAGGACCCCGGAGTTTGTTCACCTCTTCTCTCCTCCCAAACCTTAGAAATGTTAAAGGCAAATGGCCAGGGCTGTATAATTTTGACCCTTAATGAATGTGACTCCAAAAGAAAACAAAAACTGATCAAAAGGCAGTGATTTCAGAAATTCTCCATGGCTAGCATTCTGTGTGGCAAGGGGCGAATCAGTCCCTGCAGCCCTGGGTGGTTGCTCCTGGAGTGACCCACCTCTCCATTTCCAGAAACAGGTCTCCTCCCATGTTAATTCACAGACTATGGATTTGTTTTACAATAAGTAAGGGAGCACCAGCTGTATTTTTGCTGATAGAAAAAATATATATATAATTCTGGGCTTTAAAAGAAAATAAGGCTGGGATATTAAAGTAATTTTTTCCCTCAAACTATGCCATACTGAACTTTTGACTTATTTGACACAGAGTCTGAGGATTCCAAGTGCTGAATTACAAAGTGTGAGTAAGGACCAGGGAATTTGTGCAACCCAACTCTGAAAAGTTGTGGGAAGCTGTCGGGCGCTGCGTTAGCTGATGTTAATATTCTGATGTCAATTTAAATAATTCCCTTCGGTTACCCCTATGATTACCTCCTAAAAAAGTATGTCTAGACTTGTGCCCCGGGACTCGTTATCTGAAATGGTTATTGTGGACCCTAAGTAAACTATTCCCTTGATTCAGGACCGCAGATTAAATAATCTGATATGCTTGCTTGAGCAGATAAGCAAATATCATATATTTGCCTGAGCTTGGAAGATTGCCCGTTCTAATCATTATACATACAAATGTTACAGGGAATGTGTGAAATAAATAATCGCCGTCAAATTCTTGGGCTGTCAGAGTACAATACTGCGCCGGGGATGGTCTTTGTTCAGTCCTGCCTGCTGTGTTTGGGTAGGGTAGTTCACAGGCGAGGAAACTCAACTGAAAATGGAATGAGGGAAAATAAAAACGAAACGAAGGGGTTTGCAGCTTGTTGCACAACCACAAATTCCAAAGCCTCCCCTCTCAGAATTTCAGATCTCTCCGCAGGCACATGCAGGACAGAAACCTTAGGTGTAGGGGACTAATGGGTTGAAGGATTAGTTTCCATCTCCGTGGTAACCCTCATCAGCTTCTCACCTGGACAGGCTGAGCCTAGAGGCATTCTTGGCCTCTAGGTCTCACAGCTGCCCAGTGGCAGAGATGGGATTGGGGTCCGGCCTCTTTTAGTCCTACTTTCATGGGGCTGCCTGTGGCAAATTCCATCTACCAGGGACCCAGAATCCAAACCGTGTTGTTGCTCATCCCATTTTTAAACGTGTCTGGAGCAACCTCATCTAGACGATCCCAACCCTTGCTGTCAGGACGTTGCCCCTTAAACCTGACCTGAATCTGTTCTGCAGCAGTTTCAAGCATTTTCCTCTCTGTAGAAAAGATAAAAGCATCTGTTCCCAGAGGAGAAAATATACAAGATGGACGCGTGGCTGACTGGAGGGGAGGAGGGCTGTGGTTTGGGTTTCCATTAAAACAAAACCTTCCCTGAAATTTAGAGGGCACGTTTGGAGGGTACTTTATCTTAATGGCTGCTGCCTTAGGGAAGTTTTCCTATAAAATCTTTGCGTTTTTCTCCAGTCTCCAACCTCCCACCTTGCGATGTTTACACAGTGAGATTGGCAGGATTCTGCAAGGAGACACTAGTATGAGTTTACAGCTGCCCGGACCGTTCATTCGGTGGTCTCTCTACAAATGGGCAAAGAATTTGCTTAAATGCAAGCTAAGCTCTTAGTCTTCTGCTTCAGATGATCCCTATTATATGTTCTCAGGAACATATCCTTCCAGTAGGGGGAAGTGCAAGGCAGTGTCTCCTTCCTCAGTGTCTTCATGGAATATCTAACTGGCTCCGTAGGTCAGCCAATCACGCTAGCGGTCTACACAATGCTACAGAGGAAAGGCTATTTTTCAGCAAACACCACTGGCACAGGTAGGCTCTTCAACTGCCCTAAAAGTGTCGATTGTGTTTTTTACTGATTTTAGGTAAGCAATTAAGCTAATTTCTCTGAGGAGAAGTTTTATGTACTGAAATGGGACTACCCCATAGAGGGAAGGACAGTGTTGAGGTGGTAGCTGGAAAGGCCTCTGGTGGTTTAAGAAATTCAGACTTCACACACTCTAGGCTGTCATTCCTTTCTCAGAAGCCATGAAGGGAGCTTTTCCCTTCCTTATGTCAGTTCTGCATAGCTGGGGACCTAACCTTGATCCTACAGTGGGTTTGAACGTGTGGCCTTGTAGAAATGTGTAGTTGGGAGTAGAACCCTGTTTGTGCCTGAGACATGAGGTTAAATGGGCATTTGGCAAATGCTGATGAGAGCCGCAGTGGCAATGTAAACTGAATTACGGGGCCGCTAAGTGGTCTGCTGGGTTCTTCTTGACATCAGCATTTTTGATGATCAGGCTCAGTGCCTGCAGTTACCCAAGTGCTCCTTAGCTGGATCCAAGGCGGTGACAAGACTGGCCAGCTGCAGAAGGCTCTCCAGCCGGAGAAGAGGACCCCTATTCTGGGATCAGCCAGCTCAGGGAGTTGGAGGAGGGAGCTGGAACTCAGGGCTTTTGAGAGGCTGTGAGTAGCTGCTTGGGCTCAGGGCTCAGAGCCCTGCTCCATCCTGCTTGTGGACGTCTGTTATATAGGCAGTAAGATCATGTAATTTTATGAAACATTTGAAAAAATTCCCTTTGCAAGCCAATTTTATTTAATCTTGGCTTGCAAAGGTAATTTTGGAATGTGGCCTGCTAACAGCATCTGGATGGCATCCTTTTCATCTGCACCACAGCTATGCTCATGGTCACAAGATAGTTGGGCAAGTGTCTTGAAACCCGGTGCACAAAGCATGGTGCCTGTGGATGATGAAGGCTACTCGGTCTGGCTCTTGGTGGATGAGAAGAGTTTGCTTGAAAGACAAAGTTGAGGAAGAGCTTTCCAAGCAAAGGGAATTGGATGTGCAGACGTGTGGGGCCAAGGCGTAGTTGGTTCTCGCTTACTTTGTAATGTGCCCCCCACTTCCCTCCATTAGGACTAGGATAACCCTGTTTTTCTCCTTCCCACCGAACAAAGCCAACCCTAGTCAGCCTCCTGTTGGCATCCCTTCCCGGAGAGTGGGAATTAAAAACTCAGTGCACTGTGCTATCTGTGACGCTGGTGCTTCTAGAGCAGTGGTTCTCAACCTTCCTAATGCGGCGACCCTTTAATACAGTTCCTGGGGGTCGCGACCCACAGGTTGAGAACCGCTGTTCTAAAGGCTACAAAGGAGAAGGTGCATCAACTCAGAGAATTCCTACCCCTGGGGAAACTGGCTTTGGGGAAGTTCACGGCCTTGCAGCTATGGAGCAGGGCTCAGTTCCACATCTTACAACTCTGAGTCTAGTGTTCTGTTCACAAAATCTCCTGATTATGTTCATTTACTTGTTAATCGCTAATCAGAGCATATTACAATTTGTTTGTGCTTCACGGTAAGAGCATTCCTTCCTTTCCCCTTTTTCTGTCTGTAAGGCCCATTGACTGGTTTGTGGCTGTTACAGTAGTGAATGATCTATTTTTAGGCACTATTTTTCCATTTTATGAAAGAGCTGCTTTCCCCCTCAAGTTATGTCTGAACTGCTTTCGGTTGTTTTTGCCAAAGGAGGTGGAAATTGGTTCCAGCAGAGAGATTTCCTGTTAATCACAAAGATTTTCAATGATGTTGTATCTTAATCTATTATTCCCAGTCTATTATCCGTGAACCAGAGTACCTCAAATAGACTGTAAATTATACTTTGTGTCTCTCCTAATTTAAAATTCCAGGGCTTCCCCGTCTTTCTCCTGAGTGTAGACACTATATTCGGATCTCATTCTACTTTGAAAAACAAGAACAATGTAAACAAAAACCTTATTTTAAGATCCTAGAATTATTTAATTACAGGAAAGGTTCATAAATGTTCATTAATTGTACTTTCCATCCTATACTCATCTCTCCAATCTAATTAGGGTTTACATGAGGCTTGGATAACAGGAAGTACTGGAAAGCAGATTGCCTTTTTCCTTTTCCTCTTCTTTTTAATGAAAACCATCTGAAATTAGCTCAGTGCCTGAGTTCTAACATCAAACGCTTGTGAGCTAAGTGAACACATCTGTTCAAGTCTTCCAGCTACAAGGTGGATCTGGGGAGGAGGTGCTCTGATGTTTAACCTGATGGTGCCTGTGGTCACTTTCCCAAAGGTATGTGCAACCATTTGGCTGGATTCTGGCCTTATCCTAGTGAAGAACGTGGCTCTCTAATTCATAGTAACTACTGGCACATGGCAGGTCTACGTCCTACTCTGAAACCCAAAGGAAACATTTGGCCAATTGGATGTAATCATGTTGAACGGCGCCCTTTTATGTGGCAGTGAGATTATCTCACGTCATCTGGTACCTATTTTCACAGTTAAAGATACGATCCTGAGGTATTGATTTAGCAGCTATGTTTGAGAGAACCTAGATGGCCTCAGTGACTCATCCAGGGATTAAATGGGACTAGGGATGTGTGGGCCACGAGAGACACAAGAAGCTTAGGATGCTGTTTGTGGTAGAAGCCAGGGGAGTTGATAACCCTGATGCTATTGTCAGAGAAGATGACCCTGATGCTATTCTTATGCTGGGGGAGAGAGGTCACGCTTAGATAGATCCCAAATGGTGGTGAGTGCCTGGGCATTTGACAGATACCCACAGCTACAGGGGACATAACCTTTTCCATCATAAATTATGGGTCGTAATGTTAGGAGTCAAGGTAGAAGTGTGCCGTGAAAGGCCCAGCCTATTGCCTTGGATGGGATTCTCCTTGTTGGTGGAATCTGGGCATGTTGTTCTTATACTGTTATCTGTGGGTTGTGAAAATCGTTTCTCTCTCCTCAGTCATTCACTCTTTTTCCACTGGGAAAGCAGATATGAGTAGCTCTAGTCCCTGAGGGACCTCTGAGGCTAGCTGGGGGTTATTAATGACAGCACAGTACTGAGAGATGTGCAGGGTAGACATGGGGGCTCAGGAGGGCCAGACTCACCCAGAGAGCAGAATTAGGTTTTCCTGATGGAGCATCGGGGGCTGAATCCTAAAAGGGGCAAATGGGACGAAGCAAAGAAGTGAATGGAGTGGTGACCCAAAGAATGGGCAGGAAACCGTGATCCGAGTCTGGACAGGATTCCCTTTTGGAAAAAGAGGTATAGCACAGTAAAGAGACAGGCATGGGTGGGGGTGGAGCTATGAGGGGAGAGAACGGGGTGAGTGAGTTGGGAGGGGTGTATCGAAGGGTTTGAGTGGTTGGAGAGAGAAGGGAGAAATTCGGAGACTCACTCTTCCCTCTCTGAGAACAGTGACACCGTTCTGCCTTAAAGGAACTAGTTCCACGATTTGGTGGTTTAAAATGACAACAAGCTTTTTAAGGATTTTTCTGTGCAAGAGAGTGGTCCTCAGAGGTAGAGCTGAATTACCTCTGCAGTGCTGAAATTGCTGTAGTGGTCGCATGGAAGGAATGTTAGCAGTCATCCACACCAACTGCTCATTCTGCAAGTGAGGTAGCTGAGGGTCAGGAAAGGAAGGCTTGCCTGAGTCTCACAGCAGAGGAGGAGAGAGGTACCATTAGTGCAGGAACCAGCAGGTTCTCAGTCATTCCCCAGGAGAGTGAACTTCCTTGGGGATCTTTCTACTTACAGTCCGAGTTATATTTGTCATTTTTAGAAAATTTAGCAATGGCACATTTGATGTTTTAAAAAATCATAAGCATAAAATGAATGTTTCTCACTTCTTAAAAATAAATTTCAGAGGTGGCACCTGTGGCTCAGTGGGTAGGGCGCTGGCCCCATATACCAAGTGTGACGGGTTCAAATCCAGCCCCAGCCAAACTACAACAAAAAAAAATAGCCAGGCATCATGGCGGGCACCTGTAGTCCCAGCTACTCGGGAGGCTGAGGCAAGAGAATTACCTAAGCCCAGGAGTTGTAGGTTGCTGTGAGTTGTGACGCCACAGCACTCTACCCAGGGCAACAAAGTGAGACTCTGTCTCTACCAAAAAAAAAAAAAAAAAGTAAAAAATAAATTTCAGGAGTTACCCATTCAAGTTTTGTTTTACCTAGTAAATCTAATTCAAATAAGAAATTATTTTTTCCTAAATAATTTTGTCCTAAGTTACATGACGTGTCTTTGTGTCTGGATAAGGAATAATGTAAATAAGAACAGGCTCGGCGCCTGTGGCTCAAGTATACAACTAAGGTGGTGGGTTTGAATCAAGCCCGGGCCCGCCAAACAATAATGGCTGCAACCAAAATAAATAGCCGGGCATTGTGGCGGGCGCCTGTGGTCCCAGCTACTTGGGAGGCGGAGGCAGGAGATTTGCTTGAGCCTAGGAGTTGGAGGTTTCTGTGAGCTGTGATGCCACGGCACTCTACCCAGGGAGACAGCTTGGGGCTCTGTCTCAAAAAAAAAAAAAAAAAGACATAAATTTACTAATGTTCATACCTTAGAGACTGTGGAAAAAGAACATAGTAATTTGCTATTCTATTTACAAACTGAAAAAGGAGATTTAAATTATACTTCTCTAAGTGGCTTTGCTGTTTCTGTACAGATGCCATAATTATATACACATACAACTGAATGTTCTCCTCCAGCCTGGTGTGGAGAGACAGGAACGGGAGATGGACCCCATCACAGGCATAGGTGCCACACAGGGAAGCCACACAGGGGAGGGGAATGAGATGAGTTGGGAGTCCGAGACTGTGGAGATAGTCACAGTGAGTTGACAATTGTGAGAGACTAACTCCAGTATACAGTGCTCTCCAAGGTATCCTTTCCAAATGTCAGGGAGTAATTTCAAAGCTTGCTTGCTCTTCTGTCTAGTACATACAGGCTTAGGGTTAATCTAAAACAGCTAATCAGATTAAGTTTACTGGTAGCAGATTTAGGTGTGAATATAATTCCATGTGAAATTGTTCTGCCTTGGGCCATGATCTCACCCTGTTATGGGTTCCATGGTGGAGAATTTTACTATGCCTTTTCAAGTTCTCCTAGGGAGACCTTAGGAGCCATGGGTTGAAGATATGTTAAATCTGTTAAGTCACAAGCATAAGTTTCAGCATTTAAACAAGCCCAGGAAAATAAAACATCAAATTAAACATGCAGTTAGTGGAAAGAGCCTGGGCTCTGAAGCCAGGCAGACCTGGATTTGAATTCTACCTCTGGCAATTAAGGGTAGAAGGAAATTTGGACCAGTTACTTAAATTTCAGAACCATCTTCTGCCTCATTTGTAAATTGTAGGTATTGATGACCTTCAAAGATGTTGTGAGAATAATTACAATGCATGAAAGATCTGGGTGCAGCAAACGACCGCAGTAATCTCAGCAACTCAGAAGCCTGAGGCAGGAGGATTGCTTGAGACCAGCGTGGGCAATATGGCAAGATATCATCTCTTCAAAAAAAAAAAAAAAAAGAGAGAGAGGGGAGAACAAAATTGGTCAGGAGTGGTGGTGTACACCTATAGCCCCAGCTACTTAGGAGACTGAGGTCAGAGGATCCCTGATCCCAGGTATTCCAGGCTGCAGTGAGCTATGATGGCACCCCTGTGCCCAAGCCTGGGCAACAGACTGAGCTCTGTCTCTAAAAGAAAAAAAGAAAAGAAATATGTACAAGAGATATTCAGATCATTAGCAAATAAATGTTCTCCTCTTCCAGATTTGTTCTGCAGACATTTAGCTGAGCATTTACTATGAGTAAGACTGTGCTAGGTATTTGGGAGAGTCAGGGTCAAAGCTTAGCTCTAAAGAGCTTACAGTGAAGTGGAGGCGCGTTTGCATGAGCACAAACTGCAGCCCACAAGCTCTCACCACACTGGCCTCCACGCTGTTCTGGAACATGCAGGCTCATACTTGCCTGAGCACATGGGTCCTTGCCCTTCTCTGTCCCTAGAACTCGTGTCTCCTCCTCCTCCTCCTTCAGATCTTTACTCAACTGTCATTTCAGAGAGACTTCACGTGATCGCCCTGTGCAAAGCAGAACTCTCTGGTATCAATAGTCCTCATCACTCTTCCCTGACATTTGTTTAAATGTGTGTATGTGTTTATTTATTTTTATTATTTATTGAGGCAGAGTTGTACTTTGTCACCCTTGGTAGAGTGCCGTAGTGTCATAGCTCACAGCAATCTCAAATTTTTGGGCTCAAGATTCTCTTGCTTTAGCCTCCCTAGCAGCTGGGACTATGGGCACCCACCACAACACTCAGGTATTTTTTTTTTTTTAGTAGGCCCGGGCTGGGTTCGAACCCACTAGCCCCAGAGCATGTGTCTGGCGCCCTAACCACTGAGCTAGGGGCACCCAGCCTGTATTTATTTTTGTGTGTCCCTGTGTTCCTCCTACCTCTTCAGTGTAAACGCCATGATTATCTGGTTTCTTTATCCCCTTTGCCTAAACAGTAGGCACTTCAGTGTTAACAGAATAAATGATCAAATTGATTAATTTTAGGTGCAGGAAGGGGCATGTGCAAAGAGTCTCAGAGGCCAGAAGAACAAAAGATAAGTTAGGGACTATGTTAGTTTTCTATTGCTGCTATAACAAACGATCATAAACTTCATGACTTAAAACAAATTACATTTATTACTTTAGAATTCTGTTGTCTAGAAGCCTGAAATGACGTTCATTGGGTTTGAAATCAAGTCTCATGTAACTTTCTACCAGGATATAAGTGTTAGACCTTTGGCTTGTCCAGAATGGTAGCCACAGCTACATGTGGCTGTTGAGCTCTTAAAAATGTGGTTGGTATGTCTGAGGAATTGAACGTTTCATTGTATTTAATTTGAATTAATGTAAACTGAAACAGCCACATGTGCCCATGGCTACTGTAATGGACAGTGCCGCTTTAAAGACCTGGGACTTGTCGCTCATGCTAGAGAGACCGTATCAGTATCTGTGATATGCAGAATAGTTTATGACGAGAATGCAGCCTTGTGGTATCAGACATACCTGGGTTTAAATTTTGGTTCCAAGCTAGTGGTTTGGGGGCAAGTCCCTTAATATCTTTGAGTCTCAATTTTGTCATCTGTAGAGTGGTCACTGTCAGGGATACGTCCAGGAGAGGGATGTTGGGTGCACTCTAAAAATTACGGCTTTATTGAGATGTAATTCACATATGATAAAACTCACCCAGTTGAAGCGTACAATTCAGTGGTTTTTAGTCTCTTTACAGGGTTATGCAATCAGCACCAATCAATTTTAGAGCATTTTAACACTGAGAAAAGGAATGCTTACTCCCATAGCCTTAGGCAAGCTCTGATCCACTCCGTCTCTGTGGGTTTCCATATTCTGGACTTTTCACATTTCTGGAATCATGTGTCTTTCGTGACTGGCCTCTTCCAGCTAGCACAATGTTCTCAGGTTCGTCCATGCTGTAGAGTGTATTGATTTCTTTTATTGAAGAATAAAATTCTGTTGTATGAATGTTCCACATTTTAATGATCCGTTTATCAGTTGATGGACACTTGAGTTGTTTTAACCACTTTGTGGCTAATATGACCAATGTCGCCATGAGTATCTGCGTACAAGTTTTTGTTGAACATGCGTTTCCATTTCTCTTGGCTATATACCTAGAAGTGGTACATGCTAATAGGATAACTCTAATTTCGTATCATGCTAACTGTGTGTTTAGCCTTTGGAGGACTGCCGGACTGTTCCAAAGCTGTACCATTTTATATTCTCAGCAGTGACGGATGAGGGTTTCTGTTGCTCCCCGTCCTCACCCATACTTGGTATTATCTGTTTTCTTGATTATAACCATGTTAGTGAGTGAGAAGCAGCATCTCATTGTGGTTTTGCTTTTTCGTTCCCTAGTGACGGATAAATGATGTCACGCATCTTTTTGGATGCTTTGGGTCATTTTTGTATCTTCCCCAGAGAAACATCTGTTCGTGTATCTCCTTTGTCCATTTTTTAATTTGGGTTATTTGTCCTCCTTTCTGAGCAGGATGCTGATATGCTAACTGGTGATGAGCAAGTCTGGAAGGAAGTTCAAGAATCCCTGAAGAAAATTGAAGAACTGAAGGCACACTCGAGTATCCTTTCACCTGGGGGTTGAGGAGGATTGTTGGAATCGCCTCCTTTTTGTCTGGAGCCTGGTGTTAACAAGGACAGGGGCAGGATTAGGTCTCTCCATGCCCATCGGTCTTCATTCTCCTGAAAGTCACAAGCTGCATCTCTGACGCCAGCTAACAAGTTTGGTAAAGAGCTCAGGAAGATTTCAGGGATATCAGCCTGAATACCTCATCACCAATAGATAATAATCAAATTTACAGCCCAGGGATAGTAGGGAAGTAATAGTCTCTATAGGTAAAATGTAATAAATTTCTAAGTTCCCTTCCTGCAGTAACCACCTACATCTTTAGGAAAGAATAGCTTAGAACGGTGGTCCCCAATCCCTGGGCTGCACACCGGTGTCAATCCATCTGGGCCCTGTTAGGAATTAGGGTGTACAGCATCACTGCCTGAGCTCCACCTCCTGTCCCAGACCCCCCACCTCCCCTGATCTATCCATGTATGGAAAATTGTCTTCATGAAACCACCCCTGCACTCCCTGGTGCCAAAAAGGTAAAAGGGTTGGGGACCACTGGCTTAGAATCCTTGTCATAATTTAATGCCACTAACCCTCAGACCTAGAAGCTTACATTAAATCAGCCATGACTACAAAGGCAATGAGGGTTTCTACATAATAAGTTTTCTTGGCATAAATAGTAGAAACCACAGGTGGGTCAAACTTGAGAATAAGATGCTTATGGTAGAGGTCATCTGGGAAGGCTCCACTGGTGACTTACTGTGCAAAAGACTCCTAAGTCAGGGACAGGATTTGGGTAGGCAAGGCTGAGAGGGAGGCCACTCCCAAAGATGAATTCACTTGAGCAAAATTATGAGCAAAGAAGCCACACAAGGTAAGAAGAAAAAGACCAAAAGAGGAGAATAGATTTTTTAAAATGTCATTCAGATGCTTTCAGTAAATTATCTTCCAGGCAGTAAAAAAAAAAATCTGCAAATGAAGTTTCTAATCTATTGACAATGATGTTTAAAGAATTTAAAGGATGGGAGAGGTAGCTGTTTCTATTTTTAAAGGTAAAGTATGCAATTTCTGAAATCTACAGCCCAATGAGTTTATTAGCAGTTTCAGTAAAGAGTCTAGAATTGGTTAGCAAGGAATGGAAACAAAAGCTATGATTGCCATGGCGCTGTGTGGATTCACTAAGAGCAGGTGAATCTAGAGAACCATGGCTTTGTTTGGTAACATGTGTATCTAGATTTCAGAAGGCAGTTTGACAAAAGGTAGTCAAGGAATTTGTTAGTTGCTAGCAGCAACTACATCATGCCATGCATCTTACCAACTGGTTGAATTAGCTATACTGAAAAAATGATGCTCATTGGATCACCGTCATTCTGGAATGTTCCCTTCCCATCTCAGCCCTCTTCAACCTTTGATTCTGTACCTTGAATGAAGATACAGAGCCCAGGTTCATCAGGTTTCCGAAGGTGTGTAGATGGGAAGGATAGCAGAGATAGGGTGACAGAATCAGGAGCTCAAAGATCCCTGAGGGTTTGAATAGTGTCTGAGTTTTAAAAGGTGAAATTTAACAAGAGCGTATATAAAATCTTCTATTTGGGTCAAAAAGTTCCTGTGTATAAATATAAATATAAATATCCATAAAGCCTAAGCAGCAGAACATGTGAGTTTTAGGGCTTTAGTAAACAGCAAAATTTAATAACATGTAAGAATATAAACATAGTCTGCTAAAAGACTGCCATGATCTTGGGCTACATTAATAGAAATATAGGGCTCGGCGCCTATAGCTCAACCGGCTAAGGTGCCAGCCACGTACACCTAAGGTGGCAGGTTCGAATCCCCAGCCCGGATCCGCCAAACAACAATGACGGCTGCAACCAAAAAAAAAAATAGCCGGGCGTTGTGGCGGGCGCCTGTGGTCCCAGCTACTTGAGAGGCGGAGGCAAGAGACTTGCTTGAGCCCAGGAGTTGGAGGTTGCTGTGAGCTGTGATGTCACAGCACTCTACCCAGGGGGATAGCTTGAGGCTCTGTCTCAAAAAGAAAAAAGAAATATAGAACATAAAATGAGAAAAGTGAGTATTGGTCTGGTCATATCTAGAATTTTCTATTCAGCTTGGGGCAGAATATATTAAGGGAGAAATAGAAAACTTAAAGTAACTGTGGAGGAGTGAAATCAAAATGAAGAAGGAATTTGAAAACCTGCCTAGAGACGGGATAAAATATACGGAGAATGTGGTGGGCGCCTGGAGTCCCAGCTACTCTGGAGGCTGAGGCAAGAGAATCTCCTAAGCCCAGGAGTTGGAGGTTGCTGTGAGCTGTGATGCTACAGCACTCTACCGAGGGTGATAAAGTGAGACTCTCTCTTAAAAAATAAATAAATAAACATGGAGAAAAAAGCCAACCCTGGCAGCAAGAAGTCCATGTTCATGAGCTCACAGAGCCGTAAGGCGCAGGGGAGGAGACGTGTTCTGTGTGGTCCCATGCAGCAGAATTGGGGCCCACAGACAGCCCAGCTACACTTTAGTCTCAGTTGAACAAAGCTTTACTAAAAACTATGATCACTCTGTGCTGGGTGCCTGGGCACCTTATGATCCAGGCAGAAGTTACAACATACAACCCTGCACTCATGATTCTCACACACAGGAGGGTAGGCAAATGTAAATTTGTACATATTTTGGTAAAGATACGTTCATGGTGCATCAGAGGCCCGGTAGTCACCTTTGGGAGGTTAAGGGTTTCCCAGAGGAGGTGGCCGCTGAGCCTGTCTGGGAGGATGGGTGGGAGTCCCCAGGCTAATGGTGAAGAAGGGAGTCCCACAGAGAGATGGCCTGTGCCAGCGCAGAGTGTGGAGCTGTCGTTCAGTACTGAGGGGGTGACGTGGCAAGGCCTTGGATCGCATGCACAGGAGATTGGACTTTAAGAGTGAGGGAAACTGTGGGGTGAGTTTTTAGGCAGTAGAAGACTATTATGAAGTAAGAAAAACTCACGGTTTGACAGTCTTTGACTCTCAAGAAATCAGTTAATTCTCAAGTGAATTTTCCTTGCTCAGGATTCCACATGAATCCTCTTACGGCCATTTAAAGGTCTCAGGCAAAGAAGTATATATTCTGTCCATCAGCAGTCTATTCCTCTGGGTGGGCTGTCCAGCCCTGCTGAGGTCTGAGCTCCACTCCTCCCTGGAACAGAGTCCCTTGTAGTAAACACTGCACGAATGCCAGGGACTAAATCTCTGGGCAAATACATGTCAGCATTAGCTTGGGGGAAAAGCCTCTTAGTTAAAATTACTCCATTTTTTTTGCTCACTGGGGTGTTTTACAGGAAAGGTTTTGTCTTGTTTGCCAGGAGACAGTTGCCAGTGTTGTGAAGGGAAATTGGCACACGGTCCCTCCCAGCTTGCTGGGAGAGGAAGTAGGTGTACCACTGTGAGTGGCTCAGAACACCACGTCTGGCCCTTACTTCTCAGGCCTGTCACCTAAACCTCGTTAGAATGAGCTAGAACATACATATAAATAAATAGGCAAATAATAGTGGCGGTCGAACAGTACAGTGTTAAAACAAGGTGCTCATCTTGCCGCAGATATGTCTAGCATTGTGTAAAACATGGTCATTCCTCCTGACAGTTGTCAGATACCTAATCCTGGAATGAAAAGCCACAGAGCTTGGCCCAGCATTCTGCTACAGATGAGTGCATCACCTAAGATACTGCTGCCCCCAACCGGGGGTGGGGGGTGCATTCAGCTAACTGCAAACTCCAGAGGAATGCAAGAGAAAATCACCAGCTCACTTTTTTCCATAAATGTACCTCTTCTGGGACCCGAGTGAACTCCCCTAAGACAGTACTCGTCCTAAAATTATAGGGGGGTGGTTTAAAGGGCCCTCAGCTGTGCACTGTGGTGCTTAAAATTCCCATTAGGGAAGTAAGTCATCCTTTGGGCTAAGGTATTGTGCCTTCAGGAGACCTTTGCTGAACAGAAAACCTATTTCCTGTGAGAGTTTATAGATGTATTGGTCCCCACTCACCTATGTGGCTTGATTGGTTTGTTAAAAGTCTGTGCTGATGATTTGGAAAGCGGTGCCTGAGGGTATGGACTAGAGGAGGTGGATTTTGCTGGAGGGGGAGGAATAAAGAACATTTAAGGCGGGCTGTCTGCTCAGGTCTGAGAACACTGGATTAAGACATCAGTGAGGAGGGTTTTATGTTGGAGGAGGGGGTCGTGCAGAGAGCCCTGGATTGGGAAGAGATTGGGTCATGTGGGAGTGGGCAGTGGTGAGAGAGTCAGGGGAAGTTTGATCAGACTCATTCCGCTGAACAATTTTCTTTAAGTTTAGCCTGGAGGTCGTGACACAGACAGGAAGAAGGTACTTTGGTGTAGCACACAGTTTGGGTTAGCTGCTGTTGCAGAGGTCACTGTGGAGGTTTTGAGACAGACTGTGTTATGGTCCATTATTTTGCTTCCAAGAAACAGTCGCCAGCGTTCCTTTTAATTCCCATGTACAAGTCTCAGCTTGCTCACCGGTGTTGCTGGGAGGGCTTCATCTGTTTCTATCCGTGCAGATTTTATGTCTCTTGATTTTTGTGTATCTCAAAACTTTCGTAATGACCCCTGTAATAAATGTCCCTGGCACCCAGAACTCTGCTTGGCTCAGCCTAGAGTCCATAAAAAATCGCTTCATTTTACATACAGTATCTTATTTAATTCCTACAATGACATTAGTCATTTTGATTTCTGGCCTATATCACAGTACTTTGACTTTCTTAGAACTTTTTTTTTGAGACAAAGTGTCACTTTGTCACCCTCAGTGGAGTGCTGTATGGCATCATAGCTCACAGCAACCTTAAATTCCTGGGCTCAAGCTATTATTTTGCCTCAGCCTCACAAGTGGCTGGGACTCCAGGTGCTCACCACAACGCCTGGCTATTTTTAGAGACAGTGTCTTGCTCTCGCTCAGGCTGGTCTCAAACCCCTGAGCTCAGGCAGTCGACCTGCCTTGGCCTCCCAGAGTGCTGGGATTATACGCATGAGCCACCGTGCCTGGCCAGAACATCAACTCTTGACAATCAACTGGACTAGTTAATATTTGAGCCTAACTTTTATCTGTGGTCTACAGCTGTGCTGTTTCTGCTGTGTGTGGCATCTCTAAACCTTTTTCTCTACTGGAAAGTAGATGGATTTAGAGCTGCACTGGTTAACAGTAGGGTAGAGACGGGAGAAAGGCCAACTCTGGCTTCCCTCTCCTTGGTCTCCACCTCACCTGACACAGCAGCACAGCAGAGAAACAACGTGCAGTCCCCCAGGGTCCTGAATTGTCATTTTCTGCTGTGCCGTTGAGGTGATTCACCTGGGAGGCAATCAGAGCACACTCCATACACCAGCACCTCAATCCTCTGACCGCGGCTCTAAGAATAATGGGATATGAGTTTTAAAAAGTGTGGTCACACCGAGGCTCCATGCCATTAAGTTGACTCATGGTTTATCAGAAACTTTTCATCATCCCTAATCATCAGCGAAAGGCAAATCAAAACGATGTTGACATATCACCTGACCCAGTGAGAATAGCCCACATCACAAAGTCCCAAAGCTGCAGATGCTGGCACGGGTGCAGAGAAAGGGACACTTTTATGCTGTTGGTGGGACTGGAAACTAACAGCCTCTTTGGAAAGAAATATGGAGAATCTGCAAGAGCTAAAAGTAGGTTTTCCATTTGATCTTCCAATCCATTACTAGGGATCGACCCAGAAGACAAAAATCATTTTATTATAGGACATTTGCACTGGAATGCTTATAGCCCCTCATTTTACAGTCACAAAGATGTGGAAACAACCCAAGTGCCCATCGGCTGATGAATGGATTAATAAACCACGGTGTATATACGCCATGGAACACTTCTGCCATAAAGAGGGAAACTTCACATCTTTTGTGTTTACCTGGATGGAGTTGAAGAATATTCTCCTCAGTGAAGTATCTCCAAAATAGAAAAGCTAGAAGCATACCACGTACTCAACACTAATTTGAAACTAATAGATGAATAGTCTGTTCATCTAGAGAGAGACACAATTCAAGTCAAGGAGAGGGAAAGGGGAAATGGGGAGAGGGGGTACAATGTAGGGGTATGTGGAGCACCTCCTGGGTGACGGACTCAAATACAACTCAGACTCTTCCTAAGAGATGTAACCTAATCCTACATACCCTTGTATTAACCAGGGGAGAAAAAGTCCTTGTCACTGAGAAGTGCATATTGGGTCTTCTCTCTGCCCTTTCTAAGCTGTCATTTCCTCTTGTCAGTAATTTATATGCATAAGCTATGTTCTTTTTTTTGAGAAAGAGTCTCAAGCTGTCACCCTGGGTAGAGTGCTATGGCGTCACAGCTCACAGCAACTTCAAACTCCTGGGCTCAAGTGATTCTCTGGCCTCAGCCTCCCAAGTAGCTGGGACTATAGGTGCCCGCCACAATGCCCCGGGTTTTTTGGGGGGAGGGTTGGGGGGCGGTTATAGTTGTCATTGTTGCTTAGCAAGCCAGGGTGGAGGGTTTTTTGGAGCCCTGCCGACTGAGCTGTAGACGCCACCATAAGCTATGTTCTTAATATTGTCTCTTTCTGTATTTAAAGTAAGACTACCTTGAGTGTGTTTGGTTAAGTGTAAGCTTCAGGTCTAGTGGAAATGATTTTTTTGAAATCCCTACCCTGGTACGTGCCTGTGGGCTGGGTGTGTATTTGGTTTCGTGTCTGCTCAGGACTCAAACAACACAGAAACAAATGTTGAGTTCCTCCTTTTATAAAAGGCATCTCTCTGAAGCTCCTTTAATTTCAGATCACTTTTTAAGCAGAAGCTAACAGAACAAATGTTTTAAGCTGAACTAATTTAACCTTTAGTTTGATACAGAGCCGATAGCATTTCATGACTTCCCATGAGTGCGAAGAAGGAACGGTTCTTGGGAAATTTTAATCCCCCACAGCACAGGCTGGGTGAGAAGATGGTCTGTTGACATAAACAGCATTTGCTTTGCTGAGATGCCACTTACAGGTTTTTGTTTCTCAAGTGCGTTTTCAGGCAGCTCATCTGTGCAAAATAATGGGCGCTTCCTTCCCTGTTGTGCCTGGGAGCTCTCCAGCCTGTTGGAGAATCTCAGTTTACTTGTGTTTTTTCCTTGGTGAAGACAATGAATCCTTAACTAAGGTTAATAACAGAGTGGGAACAGGTTCTGGCCATGTGCCAGACGATTATTAGCAGCAACTCTGCACGGCTTCCTGATATCAATATCTACCAGCTGAAGGTGCTTGACTGCGCCATGGACGCCTGCATCAACCTGGGCCTGCTGGAGGAGGCCTTGTGCTACGCTACTCGCACCATGGAGCCATACAGGCAAGTCCGGGGCGGGGAGGGCTCGCGTGAAGGTCAGAACGTCACTCCTTTGGGCCATGAAACATCAGTGTTGTGAAGTCATTCTGATTACTGCTCTGTAGTGAGTATTCCCATCGGATTCTCACCCAATGCGTGAAGCCAAACCTTGGTTTATTTATTTTTAATTTTTTACTTTGTTCATTCACTTACACATTCATTCATCTTACATAAAGTTCCTTCCGCGTATCAGCACTGTGGGTATACAGAGACTGATGAGATGCTGTCTCCATGTGGAGCAGAAGGTTACAATCCAATGTGGTGCTTGCACTGACTAAGGCCAGCACAGGGTGCCAGGGGAGCTAGAGAAGGAACACGGGACTTAGATCCAGCTTCGGAGGCTGTGTCGTTAGCCTCTGCTGGTCCAAGTAAGAATGGTGAGTGTGGGGCCCTCAGTCTGGCTGCCGGTGATGATGGGCCCTTGCGTTTGTCAGGGTTTATCCTTTCACTTGATCATTCGCCTTCATAACCACCTTCTGAACCAGGCAAGAGAACAGGGAGACTGCCCGGCTCCACTGCATCACAGAGGCGGTGAAGGAGCTATTGGTGATTGCTTCTTGACTGGCCCCCACTCCTCTGGACCAGTAGTTGTTTCTCCCCTAGACTTTGAGAGGTGGATATTGTTGAAGTCAAATACTGAATGTTTAACTCTGGTGGGTACCAGGCCCTGACTTGCAGTGAGCCGAGAACTTAAGTGCAGAAGTGGAGGCTGAGATCAGCCCAAGGGAAAGGGCACAGAGACATCTGTACCATAATGTAAGTTTGAAATAGCCCCAGTCCCTGGCACAGAAAAGGTCACTGCTGGGAAGATACCTTGAAAGCACCTGGGGCCTGGGAAGACTGCATGGAGAAGAGGTCCCTGGGGAACAGGGACTCCGTTCTGCAGACCATGCAGATACAGTGTCACCCTGGTGTCAGACCTGTACAACGTGGTTCAGGCAAAAGCGGGGGATGTCCTGTTCCCACATAGGGAGGAGCCTCAGAAGCCAGCTGGGAGCAGAAGTTACCAGGATCAATGCGACAAGAACAGAAGTTAATCCAGGGTCTAGGATGTTTGTTTTGACAAAGGTTGGAATGCAGAAACAGGGCATTGGTCAGGAAGCCAGGTCTGGGCCAGGAGCTTGGTGCAGGCTATGAGGAACCTAAAGATGGCAAAGGCTCTACCAGCCAGGTGGATGGCACCAGCGTGACCCTGAGGGTGTTTTCAGGATTTCTATAGGTGGTTTCTTCCACTGCCTTACAGGCGAACAGCTTTGGAATCCAGACTATGAGTCAACTTTAATCCAACTTATAAGAGATTGCCTTCAGGGCGAGACTGTAGACTTTCCCATGAGCAGTGAACGTCTGTTCAGTGTGATGAATCTTGTGGCTTCTCAGGAAATATGAATTGCATACAAAGAGATAAAGCTTCGTTCTCTGAGCATCAGTGTTGCAATGAGATGGTTGGTGTTACCTCTCTGAACTCCGGGGCTCGAGGCTTGCTCTTAGGAGGCCAAACCACGGGCTGCTGGGTGAGTGGTTGGACTCCAGCCAGGAGGAGCAGACTGGAAAGCTCCTCCTTCCTCCCGGGCTCCGCTGGCCACTGCACTGTCTCTCCCTGCCCTACCCCCCCCCCCCGCCTTCAGAATCCAGGCAACTGTGAAGCCCAGAAACTTTCAGTTGGCGTAGCACTTCCCTAAGGAGGGCCACACACCTTCAAGGACTCCTGTTCTGTGTGTTATTTCTGAACCCTCTCTTCCCCACACCTCCCAGGGCTTCTGTGAGGCACTAACTTACCCCTTAATTAACTGGCAGCTTGACTGCCTTAAACTGGAGTCAAACAAAGAGGCCTTTCTTGTGAATGAGGCCAGGTCCACCAAAATGCGTTCCATGCTCATGTTTGGTTATGTTCCGTGGTGTTGGCAGGTCACAGTCTCTCTGTGAATGTGTACTCTGTTCCTACACTGGGGGACACTCTGAGCCTCCCTCGGTTTCTCTTCCCTAACGCACGTTAAGGAGTTGCTTTGCGCTCTTCTGTATGTTAAGAAATCCAGTCTGCATTGGTCCGCTTCACCTGACTGCGATCTGAACCATTTGCTCTCAAATTGTAGTTGAGAAAAGGGCTGTAAATAATCCAGAAAGTCCGGAGAAAGAGGAGAGGTAGATCCTGTCGTACTTTGCCTTTTTTTCTCTTCCGCTCAGGCAAAAATGAAACTGAGGAACGTATATAAATGGGTCAGATCCCCTGCAGGCTCTTTAGAATCTTAGATGCTGGCAGTGGTTTTCACCCCTCACGTGGGCTGAGGGAATGTGCCCTGTGTGCTGTCAGCCCCCTGGAACGGCCCTGCAGGTGCCCGGGTGGGCACCGTTAGCCAAGGATACAGACAGTTAGCTGGGCATGAGTTACCAAGAGGTGACTGGATTGCCATCTGCTGTGACAATTTTACAATGTTAATATACTGTTCCCGATGACTAGATGGAGGTCAAGTCTCTAGTGATGATTTTGTCACTCCTGACCTTGGCTGAATTTTAATTGCCGACCTTAGAGGAGAAAGCGACACGAATCCATTTTTATCCAAATCACTACCCTGAGCTCCCTTCTTGTTACTCTGTCATTTATTTTTATTTAGTAGATTTTACTTAATTTATATGATGCAACTCCACATGAGGTTTTTTTATGTTACATAAAGCAAATTGGGAATACTTTACGTACAACAGAATGGATAATGTTCAGTGTTAGCTTATGTCTTCTGAGAGTATTTGTGTGCATTTCTTTTTTTTTTATTAAATGATAGCTGTATACATTAATGCAAAGCGCATTTCTGTGATTATATCACATAGTCACATACCCTTTAGCATTCTAAACCTTAAGGAGAATAAAAATAATTTAAAGGCATTTTAAAAATGTTATTAAAAAGTTTAGTACGATCTTTTTTTTTTTTATTGAATGTTAACTATGTACATTAATGCACTTCTGGGGTACAGTGTGGGGTTTTCACATGCATTCTGAAATACTTCCATCGAACTGGTCAACACAGCCTTCATGTCATTTTCTCAGTTATTGCTTT
>CAUYTI010091203.1:0-18613 GCA_963575145.1 Galago senegalensis | reverse complement strand
GAGTCTTTCTAAGGGGAGAATGTGAACGTTTTAAAATAATAACTAAGAAAGTGACATGAAGGCTATGTTAACCAGTTTGATGGAAGTGTTTCAGATTGTGTGTGAAAACCCCACACTGTACCCCAGAAGTGCATTAATGTACATAGTTACCATTCAATTAAAAAAAAAAAAAGAAAGGCAGAAGGGGGGCAGTGCCTGTCGCTCAGTGGGTAGGGCGTCGGCCCCATATACCAAGGGTGGCAGGTTCAAACCCAGCCCTGGCCAAACTGCAACAAAAAATAGCCGAGCACTGTGGCAGGTGCCTGTAGTCCCAGCTACTTGGGAGGCTGAGGCAAGAGAATTGCCTAAGGAGTTGGAGGTTGCTGTGAGCTGTGTGACAGACACCATGGCAGTCTACTGAGGGGGATAAAGTGAGACTCTGTCTCTACAAAAAATGAAAGGTAGAGGGAAAGGAATTTGCTTCTTAGGTAGAAGTGGGAAAGCTATTGGTGTCATTTATCTCTCTCTGTAAGAGATGACAGAAGAGAGGACAGGTACTGGTTTGGGTGGGGAGAACAACAGTGGAGAATATAAGCAGGGCTGAGCTGAGAGGCCAAAGGACATGAAAACAAGGACAGGAAAAATAAACTTTGATGGGCACTCTGGGGATTGTGTGAGAATAAGGAAGGGATGTGAGGACAGGGCACATCTATGGGGACAAAGGCTAAAAGGGGCCTTTGAGTGTGAGGAGCTGGAAACAGGAAGGAAGAGTAGTCAGCAAGCCACGGATAACTGCATCAAAGCACCTTTCCCAGAACAATTCTGAACTTTGTATAACGGCATATGCCTTTTGGAAGGAAGAACTGCTTTCTTGTGTTTTGTTGAGGGTGCTGAATTGGGTAGCTAACAACCCAGCAGTTTGACTTTGTGCTGAGATGTGTAAGGCAGGCTGCACGTGCATATTTAAAGTTCATATCCACTGCAGTGACAAACCACAGAACAATGGAGACGAAATGTGTTCCAGTTGCAGCTCGGCCAAAAGTTCTTTTGAAGCAGCTCTGACAAAATAATGCCGTAAGTGAATAAATCCAGAGAGTTCCTGCGTGTCTTTGAAAACTTACACGTGATGACAATCTCAGACAGCAGGGCTATGCACCAGCTCATAAGAAGCAGTCACACACAAGTACGACAACTTAACTTGAAGCTGTGTATTCTCAGTTCCTAATTTTGAATAAAGTGAATTGTGCTGCTCAGGTACAAAGTAGCTACACTTCTGATGATCACTGGGAACAATAGAATTCTCTTCTAAGACCTCTTAATGTCATGAAGTTATACATTTTCTTGGTATGGTTGTGTGGCCTTTGAAGTAAAATAATCACATAGTGGTATGCTTTAAACTTAGCCTAATAGAAAAAAATTCCAAATTTTAGAAGATAGATTTGTGGGGTTTAAGTTTATGAACTTAAATTATTATTATTATTATTATTATTATTTTTTTTTTTTGAGACAGAGCCTCAAGCTGTCCCCCTGGGTAGAGTGCCGTGGCATTACAGCTCACAGCAACCTCCAACTCCTGGGCTCAAGCGATTCTCCTGCCTCAGCCTCCCAAGTAGCTGGGACCACAGGCGCCCGTCACAACGCCCGGCTATTTTTTGGTTGCAGCTGTCATTACTGTTTGGGGGCCCGGGCTGGGGATTCGAACCTGCCACCTTAGGTGTACGTGGCTGGTGCCTTAGCCGGTTGAGCTATAGGCGCCGAGCCTATGAACTTAAATTATGTATGAACATTAGGATTTGACATGTAATGACTCATTCCCGAGACTGCTCAGTGATTTTAAGACTGGCTTTTGCGTTAGTGTGGAGGAACACTGCATTAGTGGTCTGGAATCCTTTGCTGTTGTCTTGACTCTTTACTACTAAGCTTTGAGTTTGGTCTGCTATACCTGAGGCTGGGCCACCTCATCTGTGACAGGAACAGCGTAGAGTAGATTACAACTGAGATGACTTTGAGCTGTGAAATTTGGTGATCTTATTAAATTCTAGGCAGTTTTTCTTTTTAAGAAAACACTGAGTCAGTATTCTGTTTTCAGTTTTTTCTTTGGGAAGCTTTATCCTGTGCCTGGTCTGTTTTGGGTGTACACTAGAAATTTGTGATTTTACAAAACAAAGACATTATTGAGGGGATGCTACAATGGTATTGAGTTTAAATGACAATGACCAGATGTCAAGATAGGAAAGATTTATATTTGTAAAAATAGTGTCAGCTGTCTGTTGGTATAGTCTATCACTTTCTATCACATTTCCTTAAGTTTTCTATTTTTAATTTTTCAAATATTAAAGATAACCACCACCTAAAATGGTGTATTTTATTCAAAATGTTTTTTTAAAGAGTATTATCAATGTCATTTTGTGATCTAGTGGATTAATCTAGAAGTCATGCTCTGCCAAGGATAAACAGAACTTGGTAGTTAAGAGGACAGAAGCAGAAGTGTAAAGAAAGGATGCCTATTGAAAATGGCTTCTCTTTTATTATCCTTCAGAGGCCTGTATGTAATCACTGAGACCCTTACTAGGATCCAAACAAGTCCTGTATTCTATATTATCCCTCTAAAGTTTTTTGGTTTTAGAGTGTAGAAGTTGTCACATTTAAACTTTTGTTCCACATCAGGATTTCCAAACAGTGTGATAAAGGACTTTTTATACAATGCCAAGAATCTAAATTAGAAAGGAAGGACAATTAGAGATCAGGGACCTAACAGTGACTTTCGAGAATCTTTCAATTTCATTTAGTAAACATGAAGCCTCTGTCGGTAGATTTTTAAAATTGTATCTTCCAATTGTGTGGAGGTGGTTGTGGGAGAAACATACATGTCAGTAGGACAGTGGGAAATTTCTGGGAGACACTGAGGACATATTTGTTTTCCACAGAGTGAAACTTGACTTGTGCTTTGCCTGTGTGCTCTCTCCAGAATCTGCAAGAAGTCTCTATGATGGTTGCTTCAGCCCTCAGGAGAGTCTCCTGTGCCTGTGTCCACCTGGTGAGCAAGGCCAGTTACGTGTCCCGAGGCTGTCAGCATCAGAGCTGGGGCTGGAGGCCTGCTGCTTCTGATCTTGCTGCCCCAGGAGCTCCTGGTGGTGTGGTGGAGCTGCTGGGCAAGTCTTACCCTCAGGATGACCACACCAATCTCAGCCAGAAGGTCCTCTCCAAGGTAGGCAGGAATCTGCACAACCAGCAGTACCACCCTCTGTGGCTGATCAAGGAGAGGGTGAAGGAGCATTTTTACAAGCAGTATGTGGGCCGCTTCGGGACTCCACTTTTCTCGGTCTATGACAACCTTTCTCCAGTGGTCACCACCTGGCAGAACTTTGACAGTCTGCTCATCCCAGCTGACCACCCCAGTAGGAAGAAGGGGGACAACTATTACCTAAATCTGACGCACATGCTGAGAGCACACACGTCAGCTCACCAGTGGGACTTGCTGCACGCGGGGCTGGACGCCTTCCTCGTGGTGGGCGATGTCTACAGGCGCGACCAGATTGACGCCCAGCACTACCCTGTTTTCCACCAGCTGGAAGCTGTCCGGCTCTTCTCCAAGCACGAGGTGAGTCTTCAGACGTTTCTCACAACTGAAGGACATCATGGAAATTTTGGGTTCAAGTCACTAAAGTTTATCTCTGTGAAGGAGACACAGTCATTCTTGCTTGAACTTATTTTGCTTTGGTGAATCCATCTTTAATGATGTCCTTTGTACAGGCCCGCTTTGGTATCTTTTGATTGATTTGTTGTGTTAGTAACTGCAGAAATCAGAAGGCCCTTGTTTTCAATTGTCTGTTGTTAACCTGTCTCTCACTACTGACCTTTCTTTGGGTCACTTCTCGTGAATGTGGCTCAAATTCACCCTTATTTCAGGATAGCTGAAGAGGCAACGCTGAAATCTGTGGTGAGCTTATTCTGGTCCTCACTTAGCAGAAGTTAATGATGTTTTCACGCTGTTAGAGATTAATGAATTTCTTATGTACCTTAGGAGACTGCCGATTTATTGACTTGGACTGTGTTCTTGTCCCTAAGCTCTTCCTCACCTTCCCCTGCTTTGCGTGCTTATGTGGGATGTCTCAGGTGTTACTGTTCTGGAAGTCTAAGTTTGGATGTATACAGCCTTTTTAATCAGGGAATATGATATTCTGGCCATTCTCTAACGCACGCGAATCTTTGCATCTTTTAGATAATTAGATCCAATATATTATGTGCATCTTTTTTTTTTTTGTAAATTAGGAAAATCCCCAGAGCTTGATTCCATTTCCTAAAATATTGCAATACTACTCTCCCCTCATGCATACACAGTATTTTTAATCCCATCTCTATTTTCGCATCAGAAACAAATGGCATTAAACCAGGCACAGCATGTATTTCACTTTACTACTTTAGCAAGTCTTCTAAACGTGTTCATTGGAACAGGAGAAATTACTATTATCACAAAACTTTCTCCTGCAAACACAAGCTAAATGGCTTGTTAATATAAAGACAAGTAGTACAGGATCCTTAGAGTAATAAGTAACCCTTGTTTTGTTGTGTTAAATAAGTCCTATAGTAGGAGACAAGTGAACAGGATGGTCCTCCCATCCTCTTCATTCTGTTTGCTTTAGGATGTGCTATTATCCTGTGACTCTATGATAACACAATAATAGAGTAGCCTTACACAAAAATGCCATCCATGCTGCATCTCAAGGTAACTTAGGTGAATATTCTTACTCTTGGAATGACTGTTTTCTAAATTAGAAATAATAACTACTAGTTAGGGTATAGATTTACTAGGAAAATAAAGCAAGATGAACAAAGATGGATCCAAGTCTGGGAAATATGATTGATACATGGTCAAGCAATAGACTATCTCTAAAAATTAATGTGCAAGAGGAGACCTAATGCCAGTAAAGTGATATCCAGGTCCTGGCAGCGGATAAATGCTCAGCCCAGTTGAACTCATTAAAGAGTAAGAAAGGAACATGCATGCTGATCTGTAAGCCTGCATGCCGTGAAGGAGGCTGTGAAGGCTGTTAGATGAATCTAGCATTTTAAATGAAGGAAAGTCAAGGCGGCCACAGAAGGTGGGTGATGGGAAGTGGGTGGGGAATCATCCCTTACCTGTTTCATTTTGTTTTGAGTCTAGTCCAATTTAGTGGTTAACACAAATGGCTAATCTAGTCTCATGATGTTACTGTATCTTCTGCCTTATCATTTAAAAGTCTATGCACACATGTCTAAGCAGTGTATCTAATCTTACATGGTAAGGGTGTCCATGTTCACTGTTTGATTTATTCCCCTTAATAAAAACCTTATGAGGTAGATTATTTCCTCTTTAACCACGAAGAATCTGAGGCTTACTGACTCATCAGGGTTGTCTAACCAGTCTGTAGTGGAGATAAAACTGGACTAGGTTTTCTGAATTCATTATTTATTTTACTGTATTCAGCTTATTTTCATGGAACTGTTTTGTAAATAGGAAGTGCTTACGACCCAAGGGGAGCTTTTGTTCCAAAAATAGTGTGGGAGGGGGGAAATGGTAAATGGTAGTGTTTTCTGAATTTCTGGTCTCAACTAACGTGTTGGTGCTGGCTGAGGGTGGTGGCTCATGCCTGTAATCCTAGCACTCTGGGAGGCCAAGGTAGGTGGATAGCTTGTGCTCAGGAATTTGAGACCAGCCTGAGCAATAGGAAGACCCTATTTCTACTAAAAATAGAAAAAACTAGTTGGGTGTCCTGGTGGGTGCCTACAGTCCAAGCAATTCAGGAGGCTGAGGTAAGAGGATAACTTGACCCCAAGAGATTGAGGTTGCTGTGAGCTATGATGATGCCATGGCACTCTACCCAGGGTGATAGAGTGAGCCTCTGTCCCTAAATAAGTAAATAAATGAACGGATAAAATGTTGAATGTTGGTATGAAGGTTGACCTAATGTTAACGCTCAAGAAAATGTCTTTTTTCTTCTTTCAGTTTATTTCTCTATGAATAGGATTTTTTAGATAGTTGAAATAATGCTATAGATGTAATTTTTAACATATTATCTTTTAAAGTTTTCCTGTTATTTAATCTTTTAAATTATTACTTTATCACTGTCAGGGTATATCAGCAAGTAGAAAAGTGAATGCCAAGGTGCAGGATAAAAATGATACACATAGAAATGGATAAACAGCAACAATCTGTTCGGGGGTGTCCAACCTGTGGCCTGTAGGCCACGTGCAGATTATTTGAGGACTGTTTCACTTACCTGTGGTATTGGGGATCATGAACAGTATGCACAGACCTTTTCTTTCACTCATCAGCTTTTATTAGTGTTTGTGTACTTAATGTGTAGCCCAAGACAGTTCTTCTTCTAATATGTAGCAGAAAAGAAAAAAGATTGGATACCCTTAGACCCTTTTGAATGAAACTCTCACCAACAGCAACAAATTGGAAGGGGCAATAAATAGGTGATTAAAAGGTGCTAAGGTTCTTATCATATGTGAAAAAAGACTGCAGATACTGAGTAACTTCAGATTTTATTAAATTTTATTAATTAGATTGCAATACAACGTATACATTCTGCACTGATGGAGTACAAAGTAAGAATGTATAAAATGATCTCAATTTAACAGAAGTCAGGAAGAAAAGAAAAAAAAGTGTGGTAAATAGAAACATCACCTTAAAGGTGTAGATCTAAGTCCAAATAAATCAGTATTCATAAATTTAAATGGGTTAAATTTACTAACTGTAGGCACACATTATTAGATTGGACATTTTTCACTTAGAGAAACCTGAAACAAAACCACACCAGAGGTTGAAAATAAAGGACAGGAAAATGATATATCAAGCACAAAAGAAAGTTGGTACAGCAATATTAATATTGGGTAAGGTAGAAGTTATAGAAAAATGATAAATAGGAATGTAGAGTGATTATACATCACCAAGAAGTCTTACGAATTAAGAGTTTTTATGTATTCAACATCATAGCCTTAATACATAAAGCAAAACTGAAGAATTAAACATTAAGTTGGACAAATTGATAATCATGGTAGAAGATATTAAGTGACTTCAATCAGAAGCCAGTGGATTAAGCAGACAAAATAAGGAAAGATATAGATAATTTGGAAAACATGATTAAGAAGATTAATTCACATTTATTTTTAAAATTTGATAGCCGTGTCAACATGCATGCATGTATATGTATTTGTGTGGGTAGGCAGGCTTACATATACAGACATCCACAAAATTCTATACCTAAAGGTTGGAAGTATAAGTCACTTGGAATGTTTAACTTAACTTATCCATTACTTGCTGGCAGGTGAAATTTAAACAAATATCAAAGAATTAGTAACATAAACAGACCTGTGCCTGCCTGAGTACAATGTTATTTATTTGTAAAGCAATAAGAAAGGATAATAAAGGCCAGGTGCAGTGGCTCGCATCTATAATAGCACTCTGGGAAGCAGAGGCAGGTAGATTGCTTGAGCTCAGGAATTCAAGAGCAGCCTAAAGAAGATAGAGACCTCATCTCTAAAAATAGCCACATAGTGTGGTGGATGCTTGTAGTCCCAGCTACTCAGGAGGCTGAGTCAAGAGAATCACTTGAGCTTAAGAGTTTGAAGTTGCTGTGAGCTATGACGTTATTGCACTCTACTGAGGGTGACATAGTGAGACTGTGTCTTAAAAAAAAAAAGAAAGGATAGCAAAAACTTTCTGTATTCTCAGAAGCTTAAAAATTTACAGCCATAGATTCATTGATTAAAGGGAAATATAAAGAATAAATTACAAATTACTTATCACTGACTGCCAATGAAAATACTTACTTCAAACTGACCAGATGCAGAGGAAAACTGGCTTTATTATGGAGAAACTTAGTAGACCCCATTTAAACCATATGATTGGAGTTAACATTATAAAAAGTAAAACTGACGACATAAAACTAAATGGGTACTTGTGGTGCATTTAATGTTAAATACATTTACTTTAAAAATTTAATATGAAAATCAGTGACTTTAAGTGTTCAATTTGAGATGCTAAAAACAACTTAGTTCTAATGTTGAAGAGAGGTGGTGATGTAGCTTTTAAATATCTCCAAATCTTACCAAATGGATAGTTAAACTAGAATAGCAAACCCAGAAAACCACAGACAGCACCTCTAACAACTTGGTGACACGCTCTCTCTAAAATCCTTACAAATAGGTGGGAAGTCACCACTGTGTTGGAAACTAAGGTAGTATAAGAATACAATGTGCCTGAGAAAAGGGGAACTTCCTTAGGATTCTCTCAAAGAAAAAACTTCCCACAACTAAATTTACTGGAGAGACTTGGATAGGAAGGGCTATGAACACAGTTCATCAGTAACTGCTGTCATCACAAAAAGAGGGACAACCAGACTTACGCATCCAATACCAACTACAAAGTCTTTCCAAAAAACTTGTACACGAGTTTGACTAATTCTCTAGATCCAACTACCATATTTACAGAAAGTGCAGAGGCCAGAGCAGCATACGAAACTATACAGAGCTGTAACAAGCCAGATCCATGCTGTGGGAAATTCTACAACAGGGCTACTGAAGATGGGGTCTACAGAAGAGAGAAGTCAAAAGTAAGTGCTGAGAAGTGTTGCAGCAATACTAAGTATATATAAATGTTTATGCCATCATATTCAAGCACACGATTAGTGGGCTTCTTTTGCTGACCAGTACATCCATGGGTTCAGGTATTTTTAAATGCTCTTGCCAATTTCCATGTGTGTAATATTTATGGGCAGTAAGCTTGTGTATCAGTCTGTGACCCACTGGAAAATTTTAAACTGTCCCTTGACCATTGTTTGAGAAGCATTGTTCTACAGGATAAATGACTAATTTCTTTAAACAAATTGGATGAAAAATAAAAAAGGATGGAAATGACACCCATAGATTAAAAGAGAGGTCAGTTGATCAGGATGTGTAGATCCTATCAATATTTTTATTTTTATTTTTATTGGCAGTTTTTGGTCGGGGCTGGGTTTGAACCCACCACCTCTGGCATATGGGACTGGCGCCCTACCTTTTTGAGCCACAGGCACCGCCCCCTATCAATATTTTTAAAGAAAAAAACCCCCATAAAATCTAAGACCCCTGAAAATTTGAACACTAACTGTATATTTGCCATGAAGGAGTTTCCTTTTCTTTTTCTCGGTGTAATAATAGTATTATATTTTTATAAACTCCTTTTCTTTTAGAGATACACTTTGAAATAGCCGTGTGCAAAATGAAGTGGTATTTGAGACGTTCTTCAAAATAATCTGGGAAAGGAGATTAGGCATTTCAAGTTGGACATAAGAAGATTAATGACTATTAATTATTGAAGCTGGGTGTTGGATACATAAGGATTCATTATTATTTCTATGTTTGTACATGTTTGAAAATTTCCTAATACTGGATAAAGAAAAAAAAATAAAGGAAAACACTGGGATTTGTCAGTCACTTAGCAGACATTGGCTTAGCATGTACTAGAAGCCAAGACAGTCATGAAATGGTCCCTGCTTTTATTAGAAAGACAACTATCAAGATTTAAAAAAAGAGGAAGAAGAAGGCAGGAAGAATTAAAGATAAGAGCATACATCACAGGCAGTAGAAAACTGAAAGCAATTAACTCTGGAATTAATGGCCTCTCTTCTGTCAGTCCCAGATGATTTTACAAGTGAGCTCTTACCAAATTGTGAAAAACCTGTACAGTCTTTCTCAGAGAATAGAAAAAGAGACAGATCAAGCTCATTTTATGATGTTAGGCATGTTAATACTCAGATAATAAAAAAAATCTTGGCTTGGCGCCTATAGCTCAACCGGCTAAGGTGCCAGCCACATACACCTAAGGTGATGGGTTCGAATCCCCAGCCCGGACCCGCCAAACAACAGTGACAGCTGCAACCAAAAAATAGCCGGGCATTGTGGTGGGCGCCTGTGGTCCCAGCTACTTGGGAGGCTGAGGCAGGAGACTCGCTTGAGCCCAGGAGTTGGAGGTTGCTGTGAGCTGTAATGCCGCGGCACTCTACCCAGGGGGACAGCTTGAGGCTCTGTCTCAAAAAAAAAAAAAAATCTTAGGCATTTCATCATATTTTAAAATTTTACTTCAGTGGATTTTGGGGGTACAGGTATTTTTTGTTACATGGATGAATGTGTAATGCTGAAATCAGGGGTTTCAGTGTACCTATCACCAGGATATTGTACATTGTGCATGATAGGTAGATTTTTATATCTCTGTTATTAGGGGCCCAATGTGGAAACTTCTCCTTTCTTAGTTTTCAATGTCGATTATACCATTTTACGATTATACCATTTTATACCCATCACCAGAGTAGTGTATGCTATACACAATAGGGAGATTTTTATCAGTGTGGTATTAGGGGCACTTAAGTAGAAACTTTCCCTGTTCTAGTTTTCCATGTCTGTTGCAACACTCTATGATGATATAGGTATAGCCCTCCTTTAGTGAGAACATGCGATCTTTGTTTATCTTTTTCTGAGATAATTTACTTAGGATAATGGTCTCCAGTGCCATCCAAGTTGCTATAAAAGACATTATTCCATTGCTTTTTATGGCTAAGTAGTATTCTATGGTGTGTGTGTACATATACACCCACATATGGGTTACTATGGTGTGTGTGTGTGTGCATATGAACCCACCTATGGGTTAGTACGAAAGTGTTGAGATAGACTGGGTTATGGTCCATTATTTTCCTACCAAGAAACACAGTCAACAGTGTCCTTTCTGATTCACCCATGTAGGTTTCAACTTGCTCAGCTTTTTGGTGTTGCTGGAAGGGCTTCATTTGTTTCCATTCTCATGGGTATTATATTTCTTGATTTTTGTGTATCTTACTCCTTTAGTAATGACCTGTACGTGTGGGTATATACACACATTCACACATACTACATTTCCTTTATCCATTCATCTATTGATGGGCACATACACTGTTTCCATATCCTTGCAGTTGTGAATTGTGCTGTGATAAACACTGAAGTACAGGTGTCTTTTTTTATAAAATGACTTCTATTCCTTTGAGTAAATACCTAGTAGTTGGATTACTGGATCAAATGGTATACTTTCAGTTCTTTGAGGAGTCTCCTACTGTTTTCTACAGAGGTTGTACTAGTTTTCATTCCCAACAATAGTGTATAAACGTTCTCTTTTTACTACATCCATGCCAACATTTATTGTTTTTTCACTTTTAAATAATAGCCATTCTGACCAGAGTAAGATGCTATCTCATTGTGGTTTCACTTTGTAGTTCCCTGATGTTAGTGATGTTGAGAACTTGTTTTTTGCCCACTTTTTGAAGAGGTTTTTTTTTTTTTTTTGCTGACTTGTTTGATTTCTTTACAGATTCTGTATCTTAGCCCTTTATCAGATATATATTTGCAAATATTTTCTTCCATCCTGTAGGTTGTTTATTTACTCTGTTGATTATTTTCTTTCCTATGCAGAAACTTTTTAGTTTAATTAAGTACTATTTATTAACTTTTGTTATTGTTGTGTTTGCTTGTGCTGTCTTAGTCATAAATTCATTGCTTAGACCAATGTCCAGAAGAGTTGCCTACTTTTTATTCTAGAATTTATATGGCTTCAAGTTTTGCATTTAAGTCTTGAGTTAATGTTTGGATGGTAATTTGAAACAGGGATCCAGTTTCATCCTTCTGCATGTGTTTACCCAGTTTTCCCAGCACAATTTATGGAATAAGGCATCCTTTCCCCAGGGCATGCTCGTGTCTGTTTTGTTGAAAATTACTTGCATAGATGGTCAAGATACTTAGGGATAAAATTATCAAATATTGTTAAAAAACATAGCAACAGAGAAGAAGAGAGATTTACTAGTTTGTAGAGTCATAGGTAAGAAAACAATATCAAGAAGATAGCAATACTTCCACAATCAATCTATAATTTCAGTGAAACTCTAATCAAAATTTCCACTGAGTATTTTGAAAGTTGAGGGACTGATTTTATTCATGGGAAGAACATTAGTGTGAGAGGACATGCCTGAGCAGGTAGTTAGACATACTTCTGTAGTTATTAAGATGGTTTAGCAGTGACACAAGGTTAATCAACTTTTTGACAGAACTTTAAAATAGCTCTGTTCATATTTTGGTACTTACTATAAACTAGAATTAATGTTAAATAAGTAGGGAGATGTGGGGATTCTGCATTAATTGTTCTGAGACAATTATCTATATAGGAAAAAATTTGACCCATACCTTACAACAAATGTAAATTTCATCTCTCATTGGATTAACAATCTCTTCATGAAAGGGACATTTTAATAACTTTCAGCAGAAAATATAGGAGATTATCATTATCACCTTGGTAGAATATAATATCTCAAACGTGAGAATCCTTAAATAAGAAAAATCCATAAAGGAAAAAGTATTACACTTGGCCACATTAAGGTAAAACTTCTGCAAAACGAAAGCCTCCATAAACAAAAGTAAGAGATAAGCTATATGCTGGGTAGAGAGCTTTGCTTTCTCTGTAATTAACAGAGGATTGATGTTGATCATGTTTAAAAAGTCTCAGGATGAAAAAAATAATCCAGTAGGAGAACATCTGACAATACCAAGTGTTTGCCAAAATGTGGAGCCGTGGAACACTCTGGGAATTATTTTTTGAGACAGCACCTTACTCTCTTGTCCTGGGTAGAGGTCATGGTATCATAGCTCACAGCAACTTCAATCTCTTGGGCTCAAGTGATCCTTTTGCCTCAGCCTCCAGAGTAGCTGAGGCTACAGGTGCATGCCATAATGCCCACCTAGTTTTTCTATTTTTAGTAGAGACAAGGTCTTGTTCTTGCTCAGGATGGTTTTGAACTCCTGAGCTCAAGCAATCGGTTCACTTTGGCTTTCTAGATTGCAAGGATTACAGATGTGAGCCACCTTGTCTGGCTGCTTTTATTATTCTTTAAATACGTCATCATACTTATTCACTTTCATGTGTATGATTTATTGTGTAATTTTTTTAAGGAAGAAGAAGAAGAATTTTTTTAAGGATGATTTATTGTGTAATTTTTTAAAGGAAGAATTTATTGTGTAATTTTTTAAAGGAAGCAGACATTGATAGAAGAAGACACACGATTGGCTAATAAACAAGGACAAGCTTTACCAATAAACAAGAAAATGTAAATTAAAATAACCAAATATCATTTCAAAACCATCAGATTACCAAAATTTAATAATCCTGAAATGGTGCTTCATTAATACCAAAGGTTTAGAAGAACCACACATCTCATACCTTTCTATTAGGAATGTGTATAGTTACTGCCACTTTATAGGGTTATTTGGTCATTTCCAATGAAATAAAAAATCATATACTCCATCATCTGACATTTTTTCTTGTAAGCTCAACAAAACTTGATCATGGACAAGGACTCAAATGTCCATCAAGAGGAGCAAGGATACATAAAATGGGCTTTATTTTTACTGTGTTTCCCCCAAAATGAGACCTACCCAAAAAACAAGCCCTAGCAGGATTTCTATGCATTTGTTAAATATAAGCCCTACCCCAATGATAAGACGTAGTGATGGGTGTGGCTATGCAGTGTATTTGCATAGCCACGCCCTGCATTTCCTGGCAGAGTGGTAAGGAAGACTGGAATACCTTTTATCTGCCATAGCTCCTTTCTCTGAGCCATTAGCACTTGCCCAGGTGCGAAAGTGGTAACCGCAGGTCGCAGGCATCCTATTGTGCACATGCAAAGGGCTAGGGGAAAGGAGTTCACGCATCACTAGCGCCAGCCCCTCCCCCTGTCAGGTTCCAAAAGAAGATGACTTAACTGTATTTGAATAAATGTAGATTGTTGTATTTTACTTAATCAAAATAAGACATCCCGGGCAGTGCCTGTGGCTCAAAGGAGTAGGGCACTGGCCCCATATGCCAGAGGTGGCAGGTTCAAACCCAGCCCTGGCCAAAAACTACAAAAAAAAAAAAATTCCCCTGAAAATAAGCCCTAGTGTATATTCTTGATAAAAAATAAATACAAGACAGTGTCTTATTTTCGGGGAAACATAGTATAGTGAATGCCTTATAGCAATATTATAATCTATTCTAGAGGTACCTATATAGGCATAAATGAGGTTTTAATACAAATGCTCAAGGAAACAAACATATTGTGAGTGATATTTTTGTGGGTATTCAAACTATGCCACGAATGTGCCCTTGTGTACTTGCTGTGCTCACTCTCTGTCTCTGCCTCTCTCTTTCTCTCTCTTTCTTTCTCTTTATACACAAAAATACAATTCAGTTAGATAAATATGTAAATAGATGTGAAAAAAATATCTGGGAATGAATGATAAATACTAAAATCAGGGTAGTGATTTCCTACAAAGTGGAAGGAGGATGAATTGGATGAGATATCCTATCATTCTTTTCCATTGATGTAAAATGTTATAATTTTTAGAAGTATAGAGTGTTTTGAGACTAAAAAGTTTGAGAACCACTGTACTACAGCTTCAAAACTAATTTTATTTAAAACATTTATTGAGGCATTTATTTTGCAAAGAATGGCAAATGTCATATGTTTGGAAGACCCACCAGAGGGAACCCAGGTACAGAGTGTACATGCTCCCTGAGGGTCACTGGGAGACAGGTGCAGAGTGTACGTGCTCCCTGAGGGGTCTCTGGGAGACAGGTACAGTGTGTACGTGCTCCCTGAGGGTCTCTGGGAGACAGGTGTTCTGTAGTTTATTCCCCAGTCTTTGCTGCAGGTCTTTGCTTCCTTAGTTTGTCTTCATTCCCCTGTGATTACATCCTCCTGGTCAGTTTTATCCCGGCTCTTTCTGTCATGTACAAATAGGTGCAGGCTATACTTCCTCCCAAATTTATGATTGTTCCCGATGAGCCTTCCTCCCTTCCTATTTCTTTCTTCATTATTATTAAAGACAAAACATTTTCTAAATGCCTCTCCTTTTTAAAAATTTTGTATAAGAATGTGTGTGTATATTTTGTTCCTTCTCCTGTAGTTTTCAAACTTGAGTATATTCACTAGTTTTGATCCAAGTTTTTGCTGATCTTACAGGAAAACTGGAAATACAAAGTGATGTAGCAAGTTTTACAAAGGTATATTTATTTATTTTAAAGGGCTCTCCTTTGTCTTGAGATGATTTCTTTCCTAAAGTCTTGGATGTTAAAATATCATTGTTTCATGAGGTGATGGTGATAGTATTTTAAGCATAAGCCTGTACTTGGGCAAAATAACAGATTGCCTACCTTATTTTAGTCCCTTGAATTTAAAAAAAAGATGTACTGCCCCATGAAATACACACCTTTAGATCTTAATAAATGAAGACAGTTGTGGAGACATTATAAATATTATATAGTTAATATTTAATTCATGAATATTCACACAGGAACAAAGGGAAGTGTCTTTATGAAAATGTTGAGTGAAGGTATACAGAGAAACAAGCTTTTAACATCATTGTGACCACAGTATATTACTGACATGGTGCTTCATTAAGATGTCTGTATTAAGTTCACATACCACTGCTGCTTTTTTTTATATGGTCATGGCCATTCACCATTTCCTCCCATAGGGGTGTGGTAATGATTTCCACTAGTTTGTGCTCATGCATGGAATGATTTAACTTAGTGGGGTGGATAGCCTTCGTTTTGAATAACTCCTTTGGCATTCTTGTGCTTCATCCTTGTCAGGAAAAATGCTCTCATTTATCATTAGAAAAATTCACTTTTGCTCCCTTTGATATTCTCTCCCACCTTCCAGATGGTTCCTTGGAGCCCTCCTGTTCTTGGGCTTCCCTTTCCAACTTCCCCACTGTTACTCTTGTGGTGAGCCAAAGGTAGTCTCTTTATTCCTGCTTTCTGCTCCAAATCACTTTTCCATCTTTCAGTGAATGACAGGGTTTTATTCTCCACCATGTGGTTGTTGGGTTTTCTTAATAGACTCTTGTGGAGGGGCTTTGTTGAAGGCATTTTTATTTGGCCTTGATAGATTATAGTCACTGTGTTTCCCTAATCTCTTTTGTAAATCTTTTAGGAAGCGTCCCCTCCCATACCTCCCCTCCCCCTGTCAAAGACACATTTAAATTGAAACAGCTTTTCTTTTCTTAAATTATTTTTCTCTGCCCAAATGTTTACTTAGTTATATCTCTGGACAGTGAAGTGAAAGGCAACTGGTCACAGCCCAGAGCCCTTTGGCTACTGGATTTGAGTAATACTGCATTGGTGGGGTGCAAAGTGGAATGCAGAGAGCCATTTGGCAGGAGACCCCTTTTTCTGTGGCATAGGGATTATGCACGCAATTACTTTTTGCCTCTGATAGGTTGAAAGTATTAGCCTCTTAACCCAGGACTCATCACTATCCTGTTGCAGAGTTGCCTGTGACCCTTACTTGGCTTTCAGCAGCTCACTGCTTTGACCTGTTAGTTTGCAGATGCCTGGTGTCCCCAAGTCATTAGTCAATTCCTTACATGGATGTGCCATGTGATCCTGCGCATGGCAGCAGTCGCTAAATGTGGCACTTGATGTCTCCCTCGTTCTGGACTGCCAACTTTCACTGCAGAAGATGACAGCTAACAGTTAACAGCGTGGCAGTTCACTAGTCTGCTTTTTCTGATTGGGAATTCTGAGAGCTGTTTCTCCACTTCAGCCCTCCAAAGGAGCAGATGTATCAGCTGGGGTCTAGTCCTGAGACAGAAATTACAGAGTAACTTGGTCAAGAAAGCACAGTTACTAACCGCAACAGAGAAATTGGGTAAAAAGGGATTGGCTAGCAAGAAATAAAGAAAACTGTAAAGGGCACGGGACTAGCAGATATAAGGAGCAGGTGCTGTGCCTAGAACTGCTACAGAATAGCTTAGAAAAGAGCCCCTTCCCCTAACAGTGGCTCACTGAGTGGCTGAGAAGTGGGAAGGATGCCATGCCAGTGGAATTGCTTGACATGCTCACTGTGATATTTGCTTGAAATCTGCCTTCCAGGGTTCTGGGGAAAGCTAATTTGGGAGATATGTCTTGTAGCAAGCACTCTGTAATGAAAATGACCAAAAGGGGGTACTGAGGGAAGCTGCAGGCCACTGGGGGAGCCACTAGAGAGACCAAGTGTTGTTGCCTGCACTGCAGGGTTGGACAAAAGGAGCTCAGAGTGTCCAGCAAGAATGCCTTCCTTTAAAGTATCTTTCTAGTGACCTTTACTGACAGAGCTGAACATTGTGCCAGCTGAAAAGGAAGACTATTCCAAGGGCCCAACTCAGCTTTCATAGAGCAGGCAATGAAAGATTGATTGTTTTGTAGTAGAAAGAAATAAATTGATAGGGCAGTGCCTGTGGCTCAAAGGAGTAGGGTGCCGGCCCCATATGCTGGAGGTGGTGGGTTCAAACCCAGCCCTGGCCAAAAAACTGCAAATAAAAGAAAAAGAAAGAAATTGATAACTGGCAAAGTCTGCTTGCTCCTTTTCCTGAAAGTCTAGAATCCTTTAGGGAAACAGGCTGTTACTTATTCAATAATGTAAGTTGCTAGGAAAATTAACGTTAAGGAAAGTAAAAATATTTGTTCTTAATTCTGATTTCATGTTTCTGAGTACAGTTAGGTAGTGGGGAAGTTTTCTAGTTCTTGGTTCTCTAGTATGTGGAATGCATGAAGGATAGAGAATGTTGGCTCGGCGCCTGTGGCTCAGGCAGCTAAGGCACCAGCCACATACACCTAAGGTGTCGGGTTCGAATCCAGCCTGGGCCCGCCAAACAACAATAATGGCTGCAACCAAAAAATAGCCGGGCGTTGTGGCAGGCGCCTGTAGTCTCAGCTACTTGGGAGGCTGAGGCAGGAGACTCGCTTGAGCCCAGGAGTTGGAGGTTGCTGTGAGCTGTGAAGCAACTCTACCCAGGGGCTCAGCTTGAGGCTGTGTCTCAAAAAAAAAAAAAAAAAGGATAGAGAATGTTCTGAAGGGTAAAAGCTTGTGCTCTTGATCCAGTGATGGCATCCAGTGAAAAACAGATGAGGATCCTTTTATTCTCATTCCTCCAAGACCTCAGCAAAGTTATTGCCATTTACATCCTACAGTTGCTGTTGAAGGCTCAGAGGGCCTCATTAGGTTTTATCAAACCCATATAATTACAGCAACAATGTTTTTTCTGCTAGCCAAAGTGATGTGTGAAAGCAAAAATATTTTCACGGTGTTATTATGCTCTTTCACAGTAGTCTTCACACCTTGCTACCGACTTCATTTCTTTGCTTGGTACATATTACCAAATGCTACTCATATGGGGAGAGTGGCATTTCTTTACATTTTTAACTTGGTAGGTGCAGGTGGGTGGTAGATGAGAGGGAGTGTTCTTTACCAGACAGCTTCAGAACCAGCTAGCGACCTGTGCCATTCACAGCCTGTTGAATCACGTGTACCAGGTGGGCCTACTCATGGATGTAAAAGGCTACACTTCTGTTCTTTAACTGAGTGTGCACACTTGACCTGGTGCTTTTAGTGTCCTGGCTCTGAGGCTTCCTCCTGTTCTAGTTTCTTTCTTTTTTTTTTTTTTTTGAGACAGAGCCTCAAGCTGTCCCCCTGGGTAGAGTGCCGTGGCATTACAGCTCACAGCAACCTCCAACTCCTGGGCTCAAGCGAGTCTCTTGCCTCCGCCTCCCAAGTAACTGGGACCACAGGCG
>CAUYTI010091202.1:0-37472 GCA_963575145.1 Galago senegalensis | reverse complement strand
CCCCCACCCCCATCAGAGGGTGCACACAGCCTGGGGTGTGGGGGTCAATGCTCACTCACGGTTCCCCCTCCTCCCCCCACCCCCATCAGAGGGTGCACACAACCTGGGACGTGGAGGGTCAATGCTCACTCACAGTCCCCCCTCCTCCCCCCCACCCCCATCAGAGGGTGCACACAGCCTGGGGCATGGGGGTCAGTGCTCACTCACAGTCCCCCCTCCTATCCCCCACCCCCATCAGAGGGTGCACACAGCCTGGGGCATGGAGGCTCAGTGCTCACTCACGGTCCCCCCTCCTACCCCCCATCAGAGGGTGCACACAGCCTGGGGCATGGGGATCAGTGCTCACTCACGGTCCCCCCTCCTACCCTCCACCCCTGTCAGAGGGTGCACACAGCCTGGGGCATGGGGGTCAGTGGTCACTCACGGTCCCCCCTCCTACCGCACACCCCTGTCAGAGGGTGCACACAGCTTGGGGCATGGGGGTCAGTGCTCACTCACGGTTCCCCCTCCTACCCTCCACCTCCTCAGAGGGTGCACACAGCCTGGGGCGTGGAGGGTCAGTGCTCACTCACGGTCCCCCCCACCCCCTGTCAGAGGGAGCACACAGTCTGGGGTGTGGGGGTCAGTGCTCATTCATGGTCCCCCCTCCCCCCGTCAGAGGGAGCACACAGCCTGGGGCGTGGGGGTCAGTGCTCATTCATGGTCCCCCCTCCTACCCCTCACTCCCGTCAGAGGGAGCACACACCCTGGGGTGTGGGGGTCAGTGCTCACTCACGGTCCCATAATCCTCCTGCTCTTGCTTCTTTTCCCAGGGTCTCCGTGGATCACCTGGTCTGCCCGGCCCCCCTGGAACCAAGGTAAGCCAAGTGTGGACACCATGGGCTGTCCTTAGAAAGGGTCTGTGAAATGTTATTCTAAGCATCTCTGTCTGGTTACCTCAACCAACTGCCACACCCCTGTTTGAATAAGGTTCCATGACTGGTACCTGCTTTATTGAAGTAGGTTGCTGCACAGTAGATGTGTAATAAATATGGGCTGATTAAGTGGGGCTCTGAGAGACCCTGGTCTTCAGCCTGGAGAGCAATAGATGGGGCAGTCTCGTGTTACTAGCCTAGCTGGGACAATAAATAGGTGACCCGAAACTTCAGAAGCTTAGCACAAGAAACACTTATATGTCATCACACAGGGGTCTAATGGGGGTCTTGATATGGAGCGTTCAAATCCACACAGCCATTCAGGGATTTAAACTAATCCAGTGGCTCTTCCATCCTCTAGGGCAGCGGTTCTCAACCTGTGTCAGGACCCACAGGAACTGTATTAAAGGGCTGCGTCATTAGGAAGGTTGAGAACCACTGCTCTAAGGTTTCAGAACGCTTTACCAAATCCTTGGTATGCAATGGTGAACGAGGGGGAAGGGAGTGGTGAACCTTGCAGGAAGCTGTTGTGGACCAGGCTGGAGACTAGGTGTTCATTCCCCGCAGCACCTAATAACAGTCGAGCAGGGGAGGCTGGGCGGCAACCCAGCAGGGGGAGCAAAGCACTTGGAAAGACCATCCAGTCTCCCCCGTTCCCTTGTACCCACAGTTCAGAAAAGATGCCTTATCCCAGGAAGAAGTATTCTCAAGAGAAATTTCCCAAGTAGGCAGGGATGTTCCCTTCACATTGAATTATTCATTCATTTACTCATTTATGCATTTAATAGCAGCACATTCATCATTTCACTCACTGCACATCTGCTGGGCTTCCTACCATGGGTAGGATTTTAAAGTGGGCTCTGGGATGACAGTCGTGTTTGGGATATGTCCCCGGTGCTCCTACAGCTCAGGGTGCAGAGGAGAAAACAGACAAGGAGGCAAAAGCAGACCCGTGCTGGGTCAGGGGAGGCTCGGGCGCAGACCAGTGCTGGGACAGGGAGACTCGGGCACAGCTCCATTTTAGGAGGGGTGGCTTCCCGCAGGAGTGATCTCTGCCATGATTTTAAAGTGCCTGGAGCACTTAGCAGGGAAGCAGGTGAAGGAGCTGCTGGCGGGGGTGCCAGCACAGCAGGAGAAGCTGAGGCGGGAGACAGAATGTGTTCAGAGAAGAGCGCGGACTGCAAACAAGCCCACGCCCAGGGAGACTGTCTGCCGCTCGGATGTGTCAGCTTGAACGAATGTGGGTGAAATGGTTAATTACCGACATTGCAATGTTTGTGTTTTGGGCCTTTCATTTGACATACGTATTCAAACTCAAATACAAGTGTTACTGTAAATTATATTACTTCTTCTACACTTGTGTATATTTACACAAAATGCCCTTTTTAGAGGTTCTATGTGCCTTCAGTGTGCTCCCTTGTCACCCCCTAAGCCACTTTGGAGCCAGTAACTAGGATATCGCCCATCCCTCCTGAATTTTTGAGTGAGCACTTTGGGGGTCCAGCCATGCTGCTCTTCCTGGAAGTTGCATTCCCATCCCGGCACCGTCCGGCTAACTGGGGGGGGGGGTGTAACTTTCTTCCCTTCTTTCCTTTTATGCTGCACCTGAATCTTTAGGATCTCAGCACCATGGCCATGGGCACATTGCTTCTAAAATTCAATGTAAAAGGCTGTCTTAGAATAATATCGGTTTGTGAAATTCGGGGCTCCAAGAATAATGAGTGTATCTGTATTTTTAATGCAGATGTATCTTTGCTTCACAGCCGCCTCCCCATTCAAGGAGGCGACCTCGGTAGCACCCTAAGCTTGCAGGAATTGAGGTCCTAGGAGGCTAACATGCTTTTCCCTAATAGCAAGGCTGTTGCTCATGATCAAAATTAAAAGGGAAAAAATGAGAGGATTCTTGATGTGATGTGACTAAATATATGTGCACTCTATATTTTCAAAAAAATAAAATTGAGAATCACTTTGCCTGGATTGGGGGTATATCAGACACTTCCATATGCCTGAAGCAGCAGATGTGGGGGGAGCGGCAGATTCACAACCAGCTTCAGGGTCTGTCTGAGGCCCCAGGGGTGTGCTGAGCCCAGCCCAGGCTGCTCTGGGTGCTCGGCTGCTCCCAGGTCTTCCCCTGTAGAGTCGGAGGACAAGGAAGGAACGTGAAGCTGCCCCAAATGGTCCAGCAGCAGAATGGCTTCAAGGGTCCCTCTCTGTGGTCTGAGACTTTCTGTTTTCCTTTATTCCTCTTATCTGCATCTCTGCGATCTTGGCAACGTAACCACAGCGCGATTGCTAGCTGTCTCCCAGGCAGGGATGGCAAAATAAGAAATGCCGTCCTGTAAGTAGAAAGAGTCACTTCACAGAGTGCTTCTCCCGGCTTCATGCTCAGGAGGTGTCACGGTCCTTAATGATAAATCACCTTGTGGGGTGCACTTTAGGGTTGCAGGGGCAAGGGGAGGGTCTAGAGAGACTGCGTTTACTGTGCAGGGGTGGGGTTGTTGGAGAGAGCCTGGGGGGGTGGAGGCAGCACGGGGAGCAGAGAGAGGCTGAGACCCTGAGCACAATGGGGGCCTGCAGAGAACCCTGATGTGGGTCCAGTTGACCAACCGGTCTCCACTCCATGGACCTCAAGGTACGTCATGCTGCCTATTGGGCCGAATGTGTCCTTTTACCTAAAATGTGAGATCTGGCTCAACCCAGAGTTTATATTTTATAAATGTGTGAGTTAGGATGTGGCTCAGAAATAAAGATTCCATGGTCATCAGCAGTGGGAAGATAAAGTTCAAGGTTATCTTTAGTTGGAGAGTGGGTTGCTCAGGGAGAAGAAGGAGGGGAGATGGAGGGATCCCACAGAGAATGACGTCTGCTGGATATGTCCCAGTGCTGTCCCAGGTGACAGCTGAAGGCCCCTTAGGGAAATGAGGAAGTCTTCACATTCCTCTGTCTCACCCTCCCCTTCCTAATTACTTACAGCTCTGGGAGGACACTCAGCGATGGCCACCCTCTCTCAAGTGACACTTGTCTCTAGCCAAGTGCACAGGCTTTGGCTTCATGCAGGACTAGGTTAGAGTCCCGGGTCAGCTGCCCACAGGACTAGGTTAGAGTCCCGGGTCAGCTGCCCATAGGACTAGGTTAGAGTCCTAGGTCAGCTGCCCACAGGACAGAGGACTTGAAGGCGAGTGTCTTTCCTTCTGAGACCCTGTTCTTCTGTAGAGAGGAGTAAAGAGTATTTAACACCAGCAGGGCTCCTCAGGAGATCCATGGTCTTCTGGCATACAGTTCATGCTCAGTGAATGCCGTTTCCCCCCACGAGCACCAAACTTCCTCACACATCTCTTCCCGGACGCTGTGTTATGGTTTCTAGCTCATGAGCCGCTTTCTTTGTTTAACCTCTAGCCTCTTCGAGCGTTAAGGGCTGTTGCTCTCTTCTTGGGGACTTTTTCCCCAGAAGTTTCAGTTTGTGAAGTGTTTCTCCAGGGAACTGCTGGCGTCACAGTGGACCAGAGACCCCTAGTGGAGTCAGGTCCTGTCACTGTCACTCAGCCCTTCCAGGGCTTCCTCCCATGCAAATAATTTATTTTGGTCAAAGCAGAATCCAGGTCTGACGCAGCATGACCGGGGAAGGAATCATGTCTCCTACATTCAGGAAGTGGCTGTCACCAGCTGCCAGCTGTGCCGGGCTCTGACTGGGACTGTGGATACCGAGGTGCATGGACGCGATGCCTGTCCTGGGTGTGACCCCCTTTAGGGGCTGAGTGAAGGAATGAATGGAGACTTTCTACTTTCAAGGTGTTTATAGAAAACCTGTGTTAACTGGAAGATCTGCATTTAAATTTTTAAAGCAAAACCACGCCACAGAGGGGTATGGCTGTCTCTGACATGGGATGCGTGTAGGTAGTTCTCTGCCTTCTGTCTCTGCCCACGAGTGGCGATAGTGTAACTGCAGTACCTGTACTTGATGAGTCTCGCTATTTTATAGAGCTGGTCACTTTGTAAATGAGTCCTCATAAGATACATGGGATTTAGTACAATTTTTTTTTAATTAACAAGGATCCAAAGGCACAGGGAGGCGATGGGACTTACTCAAGGTTGTAGGACCCAGGGTCACCTGACCACCAGCTTGCAGTCTTCCTGTCGACCCTCTCCTCTGCTGCAGTGAGCTGGTGACAGATGGATCCTGGATCCAGGTCCTTCTCACTTCATCACGGCTGTTTCCGTATCCGTCTTGCTTTTTAACGTCTTTCCTTCTTTATCTTCCTTATACTCACTAATTAGATTTTCTACTGATCTCAAGTCTCGTGCACTTCCTGGAAGCAGCCTTATCATATTAGTGTAAAGAAATAGAGTATACTAATTGGGAACTTGAAGAAAACGTGAGGAGGGGGCTATTTCTAGAGTGCATGTGGGGTGAGGGATGCTGTGGCTCCCCGGGGCCAACAACAGCAGGTAGTAGGAACCCCCCCACCCCATGGGCCTGGAGGGGCAGAGCAAGAAGGGTGTATCGAGACCCTAGTGAGAGGTTTCTGTCTTCTGGGAGAACTCTGCAAGCCCAGTCCCTTCCCATGCCCCTGAGCACCCCTCCTCTTCAGAGCTCAGGACCCAATCTTGACGGTGGCCTGGCCTTGGGCTGAGTCATCTTTTGGGTTTGGAACCCAGATTGTTGCTTGCCTTGCATGGACGATGAACAGTAGTGGAATGAACATTTAACTTCTGTACTTGTCCAAGTACAGTCATACCAGAGGAGAAGCAAAGCTTCTTCAAAGCATTATTTTCTGTAAAGGCCCCAAATGCAAAATCTTCCAGTTGTGATGATGGGTAGAGAGTGAGTGGACTGCTAATTAATGAAATGTGCTTTAATGTGTAAAAACATAAACCTCACTAAAGCAACGTGTTGCCTAGCAATACTGGTTCTGCCTTAGGTCATTTTGCTGCGAATTATCACATCGGCTCTTCATAACGAGCTTCTGGGGCTATTATCCTTCATCACACAAGTTAACTCATTCCGGGGAGGTTGAGTGGCTTGAACAAAGTCACCTGCAGTGTGGTCTCAGGCTGGGCTGCCAGTCGGCCGACCTAGTAAGTTCCAAGCACAGGCCCTCACACAGTTGTTGGGGCTATATGTGTTTTGGATCAAATTTAGCTGGACCCTGGAGAGGCAGTAATGTAGAATGCATCCGTCATAACACCTGCCCCAGTGCCGGAGGCAGCACTCCTAATCAAGCTCATTAATATTCATGCAAAAAAAGTGTGTAAATAGTCAAAGAAAGTGAGATCACTCACGACTGTAAACAGCCTAGGTCAGTACAAGGCAGGTTTTGCTGCCAATGGAGTTTGGATACACACTTTAGAGGTTGAGGATTTTGAAATTATGGGTAAGGGGTGGTTTTCAGCTTCTCACTGTAGGAAATGGTGAACAAAATTTCTTCCCTTTTTCTGTTCATTTCTTCTTCTTTTTTTTTTTTTTTCCGTCAAAGTGAAAGGCAGGAGGATGAGGACAGCACACTGCTGTCCGGGCCCCGTGCTTGGTGCTGTCTGACAACCTCACTTTGTGACCACGTTCCTCCCTGGACGTGGCTGTTCTTCACTCCTTGTAGGTGAAGAAACCTAAGTTCAGGGAACTTGTCACTTCCCTAAGTTAACATTCAGTAAGTGTTGAAGCCACATCCAGGGCTCCGACACCCAAGGCCACAGTGTTCACCACTAGGTTTGAAGGCAAAGGTCTTATCTTGGGCCCCTCATCTCGGCCCCCAGAAAAGTAACCCACAAAATGTAGGTTCTTGGTAAATTATTGGTGAGTTGATGAACTAACGTGCTGGTGATTTGGGATCTGAGTTGAAATGGGGTGTTCAAATCTGTGCTGTGGTTGGGATGGAGGTCTGATGAGGTTCAGAGACAGCACACTTGGACTCGGACTGTCACATGGGAGGGGTTATATATATATTTTTAATTTCTTATAGCATAACTGTGTACACGAATGCAATCATGGGGTACAATGTGCTGTTTTCACATGGGAAAGATTATATTGTTTGTTTTTTATTTCTTATAGCATAACTGTGTACATTAGTGCAATCATGGGGTACAGTGAGCTGTTTTCATATACATTTTGAAATACTCTCATCAAACTGGTTAACATAACCTTCATGTCATTTTCTTAGTTATTGAGTTAAAACATTCATACTCTGCTTTTCACTTTGATTCACTTGTACCCTTGTAAGATAAACCATAGGAAAGGTTATATTGTTATAATCACATCTGGGGCCACAGTCAAGGTCAGGGAGCAGCCAGCCTTGAAAGATACATGATCAGAGTTGGTGGCTGTGGGCCAGGCAGTGTTGGACTGGGTAGTACAGAAGGTGGGGTGACAGTGTGGCCATGGATGTAGGTACAGTCAGAATCCCAGAAGAAGCACATTTCCTGTTGTCCTTTGGCCACTGGCACTGACCTTTTGATTTCATTTTTCTCTTCTAGGGAGACCGTGGAACACCTGGGATCCCTGGCTCTCCTGGCAGCCGTGGAGACCCAGGCGTGGGGGTTGCAGGCCCTCCTGTGAGTCCTTGTTCATTCGATTCTTGCTGTCACATCACACAGCCATTCTCTGCTTGCCCCGACAGGGGTGCATAGCCTGGGCCTCCCCGCTGGACACTCCTATCCTGACTGACCTGATAGTGGTCGCTGGTCCTCAAGGCAGTGATGTGGCAGGTCTGTTCATGTGGTTCATGCAAGTGTTAAGGCCTAGATTCTACTTAGGAGAACAAGGATTTTGGAGAGACCAGTGCTGCTTAGACTTAAAAAGGAGAGAACAAGGGGCGGCGCCTGTGGCTCAAAGGAGTAGGGCGCCGGCCCCATATACTGGTGGCAGGTTCAAACCTGGCCTCGGCCAAAAACTGCAAAAAAAAAAAAAAAAAAAAAGAACAAAACTCACTAACATTAGAAAGAGACAAAAAAGAAAGACAGGGCAAACTTTGAGAAGCTCAGTCAAAACGAATAACATTGAGCTGGCGAGGGAAGGGGCACGAGGTAGGAGAAACTATGAGCTTTCACACATTTCAGGAAAAAAGAGAATTAATTGCCCTTGTTTTCCGTAAGTACTACAGGTGAGAAAATAAATGGAATCATGTCTCCAAAATAAAATCTATGAAGTGTTCCTCAAACTGTTAGTTTTAATGAATAATTCATGTCCGTCTACTTGGTGTGAGTTTGCAGACTCCCGAGGGGTTGGAGCCTTAAGAATTGCTAAGACCTTTGAGTTATAAGGGATCTTCAGGATCAATGCAGGCCAGGCCCTCGTCCAAGGGGAGGGTTGCTATCAATATCCTCACCCAGCCTCCACCCCATGCCTCTAGAAATAGAAGATGCTCTTCTTTCAAAGCCAGTCCATCTGGCTCTGGAATTTAAAAGTGCTTTTCCATACAGAATATGAATTCTTTAGTTTATTTTCATTGAGGATAGAATTATGATCTTCAGTATCTTCCGCCTATCACTTTTCATTCTTCTCTCTGTGTCACAAAGAATGCTTCTCTCCTCTCCTCTGCTGATACATAGCCTTCAGTACTCAGAGTCAATTTTCAGTCTTGAAGACTTATCTTTATCAGTTTAGTCTCCTCCTTGCTAAAACCCTATACCCACCTAATGCACCTTAAAATTACATTTACTTTTTTCTTAATAGCCATATCTTAGTTATTTAAAAGAAGTTCAAAACCTTGGACCAGGGGTCCTCAAGTTCTTTAAACAGGGGGCCAGTTCACTGTCCCTCAGACCATTGGAGGGCTGGACTGCGGCCCCCAGGATGAGTCAGCTGCTAAGCAGGACAGGCAGTGGCGGCAAAAATACCCACCGGGCTGGATAAATGTCTTAGGCGGGCTGCATGTGGCCCATGGACTGTAGTTTGAGGACACCTGCCTTGGACTATCCAAATTACTCATATTATTATTGTTGTTGTTATTATTATTTTAACGCAGAAGCACAGTTTAATGCTATCCTTATTAAATATCACCTGAATATAAGCCAGAGGCAAGCATGGTCCAGTCTCCACCTGGTTTTGCATTTAAGAAATGAAGCCCACAACCAAGAATAAGAACAATATCATTCTTCACATATGACTCTCAAGGTATCTTTGAGGTTCTTCAAAAAGGTCAGTGCCAGGAAGGACAGGGAAATACTTGTTGCTATATCACCCATAATGTCACTTGTAAAATAAAATAAAGTTCCCCTTGCATTCTTCTTTGGTTCTCTTATACCCACAGGAGCAGTTACTGGGCCTCCCACCCTCCCCATTCTCCTTTCTGCCCCCCACTCTCAAGCAAGCCTCATGGCCTCCACACAGACGTGGCCACCTCACTTCTGTCCCACCCACTAGCCATGGGGGCTCCTTTCAAGGTGGCAGGAAGGTGGCTCTTGTCTTCCTAGATGTCCCCAGAAACCATGGAAGGAGGCATGTGGAATCCTTTTGGGAATATCTAGTTTGACTAACCTGTTTTCCTTAAAAGAAATTCTCAGTTAAAATTTCTGATAAAAAAACCCTCTACTTCTTTATATCAATTTTATACTTTTCCTTGGCTACTGTTTTTCAGTCTTTTATAACTAGAAGGAACAATATGGCAAAAGACACGATGAGGAAACACAGAAGTTCAATGTTCCTTTTTCTGAAATCTTCACTCACACGGGGCTTGTGCTGCTGGTGTGAAGGTTCTGACTCATGTGGGAACCGCCTGACTGTTACAGGCAGACCTTAACCTGCTGTGGCCCCAGTCACTCAACAAGCTTTCACATGTTCCCATCTGCTGCTGAGGATTCACTGTTACAGCCCTTACTCAGAGAGCCAGACAGGGAGGTGGGCACCATTCCCACCCCCCACCCACCCCCACGTAGGAGACAGCTAAACTCCCTGTGAAATATGTCCCTGCCCAAGTGAGTCCACCTGGGAAGTAATTGGCCCACTCCAGTGAAGAGGCTGTAAATCAACTTTTAGTGTCTTTACTACCGCTTGGACTTATTAAAAGCTTCCGTGGTGGATAAAACATTATTGAACTTTCATAAATCCTGTTCTTGGCCACCAGCCTAGGGTGCTAATGGCCTGGAATCTGTATGGAGAGTCCAAGGACATGCTGAGTGTAGATCTGAGGAGGAGGGGAAGATGGTGTCGGTGAAGGGGGACACGTCAAGGTCATCGGGGATGCAGTGGCCTCTTCACAGGAACTTTGCTATTTGCTGGGCAGCCTGCGTCCAGCCCTGTGCTGGGCCTCACAGCATACTGTCCTGTGAGGGGTGGATACATCCTTTGGCTGAGGCTGGGAGCCCATGAAAGCAGCTTTGGGACAGGATTCAAGGGCAAATTTATCTTGGAGATGATCTCAGAATTCACCACGTGGGCAGTGACAAAGTGAACAGAGCAAGGAGGAGAGTGAGGGACAGCGTGTTAATGTGCAGATGGCAGCTGCGGGCAGCGGGACTCACCTGTTCTGACGGCCCTGGCTGGTGACACGGTCCAGGCTCAGGGGTGTTGTGCACTAGGACCAGCAAGCCGAGAGGTTTCTGTGCCAGCTCCTGGGGGTCTTTGGCTGAAGGCTGCTCTCCGGGGAGCTGGCTCCTGGGAGCTCTCAGCCAGCCCTGTGCTTGGGCCAAGCATCCTCCTGGGGCTACAGAGAACCCCGGGCAGCTGCCTGCAGCAGGGAACCTTGGGGTGGAATGTGTCCAGGAAACCCCTGGCAGGGTGTGTGGTGTGGGGCAGGGACTGGCATGTCTGCTATGCCACCACTTTCCAGGCCAGCAACCTGCATTCAGGAGGTAAAGTGACTTGGCCAGAGCCACCTGGCCAGTTTAGGCCAGGGCCAGGATGCGGGCAACTTCCTTCCACACCTCTGAAATTAGTCCTCTTTCCGCTATGTCACCTTGCCATGTGGCTTTGGCAGGATGGGCAGAATTTATCCATTTCTGTTAAGATCCCTCAGAGAAGGTACATTAGGGCTGGATGTGGCTCTGAGTGACTCTGCACTTCCTCCTTGGTGGTGCCGGGCCTCAAGGCCTTGGGTGTCAGGGCAGCACTGACCCCCTGGCAGGACGCCCAGATAAGCTCTGCCTGCCGACCTCTGCACCAGCACCAGCAGGTCAGGGAACTGAACCAGTTGTTTGGGGTTCTGGCTTCCTGCTTCAAGATATTAACAAGCAAAAGAAACGTCTCTTTAATCTTCAGGGTTTCTCTGATCTTCCTTTAGCAAGGTTTAAAATGCTTAAAACATGAGCCTACTTAGGCTCTGGGACAGATCAAAGCACTAAAGAGCCTCCTGACACCAGGAGCTTGGGGTCTGTAAGGATGGGGTTCCTGCTCACAGCCCCATAAGCCAGAACCCGTTAGTTCCTGCCCTGGCCATCGGTTTCTGTGTGCTGTCTGATACGGGGACAGCTGCGGCTGCAGACCCCAATCTATAGCACATACTGAGCAATTCCACTTTGTCTTGTAATGTCACAACTTCCAGAATCACTGGTGGCACTTCATATAGGTCCCATGACAATGTTTAAGGTTAACACTATTGCACCAAACATGAAAAGTCTGTGAGAAGCATAAGCGATCATGTTTGACTGCAGTACGCAGTTTACTGGGGTACGCCTGCTCACACAGAGATGATGAGCAGCACGCAGGGTGTCAGAACGCGGCCACACTGGAGCTCACCCAGAGCAGCAGCAGTAGCAGGTGGCTGCAGGATTCCTGTAGTGTGGCTGGGCACAGTGGCTCACACCGATAATCCTAGCACCCTGGGAGGCCAAGGTGGGCAGATTGCTTGAGCTCACGAGTTAGAGACCAGCCTCAGCCAGAGCGAGACCCCATTACTACTAAAAACAGAAAAAAAAAGATGAGGCAAGAGATCGCTTGAGCCCAAGAGTTGGAGATTACGGTGAACTATGACACCGTGGCACTCCAGCTGGACAGCTTGATACTCTGTCTCAAAAAAAACAAAGCTCACAGTGTGGACTGCAGCTAATTTTATGCAGTTCTGATTGAATAGTGCATCTGTACATTTACATTTCTCTCAGCTGCAAGTGGCACTCTGTTCAGTCTATGTTTTGATGTATTTTAACTCTTGTCCTGCATGTATGTGGTAATAAACACTAAAACAGGCTAGTATCTACATATATTTTATGCATCCATGGCATACATGACCTTGAAATGTTCTTGTTATTTCTAGGCTAAGTGGGTCATCTCTGAGCTTTTTAAATTGTTATAAATTTCTCTCAAGTTTTCCAGTACATTTTTTAGAAAACAACAGCAACAAACTGCATGTGTAAGTGGACCCACACAGTTCAAGCCTGTGTGGTTTGAGGGTCCGATGTCATAATGGAAGGTCATGTGCACACGTCTGTGTACATGCACCACTGCTCCTGTGCACACGTCTGTGTACATGCACCACTGCTCCTGTGCACACGTCTGTGTACATGCACCACTGCTCCTGTGCACACGTCTGTGTACATGCACCACTGCTCCTGTGCACACGATGTCTGCATGCATGCACCACTGCTCCTGCGTGGCTGGCTCCATGTCTGACCATTTGTTTTTAATTCATGTCTTACCTCCCTTTTTTAGTCCAATTCCTTTAGTCATAAGAACCAGAGGGCCACTCAGGCTGTCCCCAGAATCAGGCAGGCCAGCTTCCTCTAGACAGGAGAATCATAGACCAGGTCCCCCCATCTGGTCTGGTCACTGCTTGGTAGCACCAGGCATTTGGCAGAGGTGACCCTCAGGCCCAGCCTCAGCCCTGCCCCAAGGCTGCTGCTCAGGAAATCCTCGCCCTGCACAGTGGGCAGAGCTGGGCTCCGTGGGCAAGGAGGGGCTGAGGAGGGTGTGAAACAGCACAGCACCTCCCAGGCTCCAGGCCTCCCCTGTGGCCTGTGTGTGACCAGGGGTTGCGCCTCCCACAGCTGGTGTTTGGATTAAAGTCTAATGGAAAAAACAGAACAAAACAGCCTTTTTTTTCTTTTTTTGGCCAGGGCTGAATTTGAACCCACCACCTTTGGCATATGAGGCTGGCACCCTACTCCTTGAGCCACAGGTGCTGCCCAGCTTTTTTTTTTTAAATTAAATCATAGCTGTGTACGTTAATGCAATTATGAGGTACAATGTGCTGGTTTTATATACAATTTGAAATACTTGTACCAGATTGTTTATTGCAGCCCAATTCATAGTTGCTAAGTCATGGAAGAAGCCCAAGTGCCCATTGACCCATGAATGGATCAAGAAATTGTGGTATACACAATGGAATATTATGCAGCCTTAAAGAAAGATGGAGACTTTACCTCTTTCATGTTTACATGGATGGAGCTGGAACATATTCTTCTTAGCAAAAATGGAAGAAAAAGTATCCAATGTACTGAGCCCTACTTTGAAACCAATTTTATAGCTTTCATATGAAAGCTATAACCCAATTTTAGCCCAAGAATATGGGGAAAGGGGAGAGGGAGGGGAGGGGAGGACGGAGGATGGGTGGAGGGAGGGTAATTGGTGGGATCACATCTATCTTGTATCTTACAAGGATACATGCAAAATTTTATTTTTATTTGAATCCCCTGATGATTGGTGACACTGAGCATTTTTTCATGTGTTTATTAGTAACTTCTTTTGAAAACCTTCTATTTGTGCCTTTTGCCCACGTTTTAATTTTCTTGCTGATATGCTTGAGTTCCATGTAGATTCCAATATTAACCCTTTGTCAGATGTATAGTTTCCAAATATTTTCTCCCAGTTTGCAGGCTGTCCACTTGCCGTGTTGATTATCTCCTTTGCTGTGATGTAGTATAATCAAACACCGTTTATTTGTTTTTGTTGTTTCTGTGATCACCTTTGGGGTCTTTGCCTAGGCCAATATCTAGAAGTGTTTTTCTTGTATTCTAGAATTCTTATGGATGCTTGCCTTCCATTTAAGTCTTTTGTCCATTTTGAGTTAATTTTCGTGAGTAGTGTGATATGGGGTCATGTTTCATTCTCCTGCACGCAGCTGTCCAGTGTCCTGCGTGGCTCTTCTCTGCCCCGTGGGCACTGTTGTCTGCTTTGTCAAAGATCTGTAAGGTAGATGGTTTCATAGCTGGGTTCTCTATTCAGTTCCATCGGTCTGTGCCAGTGTTTGTACCAAGGCCATGCTATTTTGATTGTTATAGCCTTATACAATTGTTTGAAATCTGATAATGTGATACATCCAGATTTGGTTTTTGTTTTTTTGTTTGTTTGTTTTCTTAAGATTACTTTGCTATTTGCACTTTTTCCTGGTTCAAATATAGTATAGAATTTTTTTTCTAGATGTGTGAAACACGCCATTGGTATTTTGATGGGTACTGTGTTAAGTCTATAAATCACTTTGAGTTGTATGCGCAGTTTAAACTTATTGATGCTACTGATACAAGATCATGGTATGTTTTTCATTCATTTGGGTCCTCTGCAGTTTTTTCCTTCAGTGTTTTATAGTTCTTGAAGAGGTCTTCACCTCCTGGTTAAGTGTCTTCCTAGGCATTTTATTTTCCTTGTAGCTATTGTGAATGGTACTCAATCTTTGCCTTGACTCTCAGTTTGACTGTTATTGGCGTATAGAAATGCTACTGATTTATATACATTGATTTTATAACCCAAGACTTTGCTGAATTTATTTATTTATTCCAAGAATCTCTTGATGGAGTCTTTGGGGTTTCCCAGATCATCAGTGAGAAGCAATATCTGGACCTGTTTTATTTTGTATGTGTCATCCTTCTGTAGTTTTCTCTTGTTTGAATCAAGATCCAAATAAACAGATAGAAATTGGTTGTTTTTTTTAATGTTTTCTTAATTTATAGATTTCCCCTACATTCTTTTTTTTTCCTTTTGTAATTTATTCATTGATGGAACTGGGTTTTTTTTTGTTTGTTTGGTCGTTTTTTTATTACATAGAGATTTCCACACTCTGGAACTTGCTAATTTAATAGCTTAACACATACCTCTGTCCCTGCACTTCCTATAAATTAGTACTCAGGCCTGGAGGCTTGATCTGATTGCGGTTTGATGTTGTTGGCAAGACTTGACAGGTGGCATGTTCTTCCATGGGGAGGCACGAGACGGGGGGTGGAGCCACTCTCTGTGATATGTTCACCCTTTGATGTGCAAGGCTCCCACCAATTAGCACATCAAGGATTGCAAATTGATGCTAGTCTGGTCCTATTAGCTTTGCCTTTACTAGCTAAAGAGAAATGAAACGTTTCCATGGAGAAACGTTCCCTCGCTTACTATTTGGATACCCAGCGGTACAGTATACAGAGTAGGCAGAATATAAATGCTGGGTCTTTTCCATTCCTTGTTTTCAAATAATGATGTGGTTCCCTAGGATCTTGCAAAGGTGACCAATTAGATGTTTGTTTGCTCTAAATATAATGTCAGCATATGGACCTAACACATTCAGTGTGTTCCCAGTTGCCACAGGCCTGCGTGCAGTCTGATGCTCTCTGGCATTAGAGACCTCTGGCATGACAAGGTGTCACTGGTTTGTCACATACAGTCCTTGTCCAGATCTCTGACCACTGTTTCTTCAGAAAGTCATGGTACTTCTTCTTCATAGAAACTGGTATCAGAGGCCAAATTCCGGGCTTTAGGGTAAAGTGGCTCATGAACAAACATACCAGAGAACGGAATTTTGAATCAGAGGGTTGTAATTGTTGAAAACATATTTAGACTTTAGATATGGGGCGTATATTAGAAAGTTTTTGCACAATTTCCCTTCTTCCTTAGTACACCTTTGTATTTCTGCAGACCAGAAAAGGACAGAAGGTTCAGAACTGAAGGAGCAGTTCCCTTCTTCCTCCTTCCATGCACACAAACCACCTAGATAGACAAGCCTCAGAATAAAATTCAGAGGATAGTTCACAAGGCCAGGTTCACTAATAAATAAATAAATAAATAAATTAAAATTTAGAAGAGCAAATATACAGCCTTGGGACAGAAAAATCCATTGGCAAGACATAAAAGGGAAAGACAGATTTGGAGATTTCAAAAGAAATGCAATCTTCACAACAAAGATGACTTTATAGCCTGGGTGCAGTGACTTGTAATCCCAGTGACTTTGGGAGGATCACTTGAGTTGGGAGTTCAAGACCAGCCTGGGCAACATAGAAAGACCCCACCTCTACCAAATGAATAAATTGAGATCATAAAAAAAGCAGGATAAGGAAATAGTCAAAGAGATGCCTTTTCTGGGTCAGCACTGCCCACTTCTCCACTTGCAGCACCCTCTTTTATTTCTGTGCCAGGCAGAAGGTGGCACTCTATTATTAGAGTGCCAGGCAAGGTGGCACTCTAGCTTTGTATTAGGGTGCAGAAAAGTGAAGGTCAGAGATTGACTAAATAGCTTGCTTATTAGGTCAAACAGTGAATCATTGGTAATGCTAAGATTCCATATGATTTAAAAAGCCAAAGAGGATTTTAGATTAAATGACTTCAGAAAGGAATTTGGAATGTAGTCTAATAAATAAGTTAAACCCTTGCAGTGGGTCATGAACTTTGATTAGAAAATGATATGACGGCAGGGCCATGCAGCACCCTGTCCCGTACGCCCTTTCACTAAGGATTGAGCAGGCAGCTTCCTGGGAGCTGCTCTGACAGCACACAGGTCACCAACTTGTATGTGGTCCCTGTGGGCACTGACTCCCACCTTGACAGAACGTGGAGAGACACAGCTGAGGTCAAGTGAACCAGGGGTGGATTTCTGCCTCCTCTGTAAGTTACTTAATGGCTTTTAGCTTCAGTTTCTCCATCTATAGCAAAGGGATATAAATTGCACCCACCTCACAGGCTTCTAGTAGGGGGTAAAGTGAAATTCTCTGTGCATGAAGTGACCAGGACCTGTCTTGGCATATAGACCAGGAGCTGGAAGCCCCCTTCTCTTTGAATTTTCCTAGACAACCCTGCTTCTGTGTACATGACTGTCTGAATTATTTCTGACATGGATAGAATTCCGATAGATACATACAGAAATACAGGGATTGGAGTGGGGGCAGGAAGAGAGAGAGAGAAGCTGTAATGTCTAGGTCCCGAAAGTACTAAAAATGCTTTTATTTTGTTTTCAGGTCATTTGTTTAACACAAAATAACATTTGCTATGATTTTTAAAGGTGATTCTTCCTAGAAACTCCTGTTCTATATCATTTGCAAATGTATTTAATCTGGCTAAAACTTAGTTTTAATGACTTTATGTTTCTATTTCCTAAACTCCTCTCTGTTGCCTTTTGACATCGACTAGATCATTTTTTATAGTGCCATGTTGTTTTCTCAGGGTTGTATTTCTTATTTTATATGTTTAGTTATTTTTTTATTAAATCCTAACAGTGTACATTAATACTATCATGGGGTACAGTGTGCTGTTTCTGTATACAATTTGAATTACTTTCATCCAACTGGTTAACACAGCCTTTATGTCATTTTCTTAGTTATTGTGTTAAGACATTTATATTCTACAATTAGAGAGATTCACATGTACCCTTATAGGATGAACCATAGCCAATCACCCTCCCTCCACAGGATTACACACCCTCCACCCTCCCCGCCCCTCCCTCTCCCTTTTCCCCATGTTCCTGGACTAAAATTGAATTAGAGCTTTCCTATGAAAGCTATAAATTAGTTTCACAGTAGGGATGAGTACATTGGATACTTTTTCTTCCATTCTTGGGATACTTTGCTAAGAAGAATATTTTCCAGCTCCATCCCTAGGTCATGGAAGAAGCCTAAGAGCCCATTGATCCATGAATGGATCAATAAATTGTGGTATATGTATGCCATGGAATACTATGCAGCCATTAAGAAAGATGGAGACTTTACCTCCTTCATGTTTACATGGATGGAGCTGGAAAATATTTAGTTATTTTGACTAGATCATGTTCATCACCTGCACTGACTGTGCTACCATCTGAAGTTCATGGGAACTCCAATTCTAACTTGTCGTGTCCAGTGACACTCTTGTGGTAGACAGTTTTATAATTTGAGATTGTGAATTCTTGTCTTTTGAGATCATATCTGTGAAGGCTGCTCTACTCAGAGGTGATTTTCTAGGTGCCCAGAAATTGATTTGTGTGTAAATGCATTTATTGGCTTTGAGCTGAAACTTTGCAGGGCTTATGTTTCCGAGCTCCCAGATAGCTGCCAAGGCTGGCCTCTGGGGGTGAATTCTCCAAGGAGGCTTTTCTTCCTTATGCCCCTTCCCCACTAGGCAAAGACAGATGAGTTTCTTTGACATCTTTTCTTTCTCTACCCTTAGCTTTCCTGTCCACCCTTATACAGAAAGCCCTTGGACCTGTTATAGCCTCTTGAAGGTCCTGCCTTTACTTAGTGTTCTGAGTTTCACCTTCCTGATCAATGAGCCTCCAGCCTCATCTCCTGTCTCTGTACAACCTTCAGGACCTCGCTTTCCTCTGGGACAGATCTTGGTGGGTTTGGGGGCTGCTTCTAATGGTCCCTTCCTCTAGATCTTTGGAGATCCCTACCTTCTCCAGTGCTCAGCTGTTCACTTACAACAACGCTTGTTCTCTTCTGTCAGGCACCTCTGGGCATATTAGTGGGAGGCTTTCAGGTTACCTGGTCCATCCCAGTGCAGGGCTGTAGCACTGGTGTGTGGTTCTTTCTTTCCTTACCTCTTTTCCTGCTGAACAGGAGCAGGAGGTGGGACAACCCCACCTGGCCAGTGACTCCTGGCATGGCTAGGGCAGTGTCTGTCTCCTCCAAGCCTTGGTTTGGTCATCAGTGAGCGGGGATGACTGCAGTTGACCCTCCAGGTCTCCTTGTGCTTTAAGGTTTTAATTGTGGGAAATGCCACGTGTTGTGGTCTCGTCTGCTGTGTGTTCACAGTTCTCAGGGCACTTACTGGGTGCTGGAGAACATGGTAAGAATGCAGGCTTGGCACCCACTGCTCAGTGGTCAGTCTCTTCAGTGGAGAAGAGAGATGGCCAATAGGTGATGACAGTGCTGGGCATTCAGCCCCAGGCAGGGTGTGTGCAGGGGCTGAGGCCACATCCACTAGGCGCTCTGTGAGAAGGCAGGGAAGGCTTTCCAAGGGCAGAAATATCTGAAGTAAGAACCAAAGTATGGCAAGAACAGTGGATAGAAGGTCAGGACAGAGTCTTCATGGAGCAGCACCAGGGGAGCAGGGATGCAGGGCACAGGCAGTTGTGCTCCCTCTGGGACCTGGGACTGCATGTGAGGCTTCTAGCTGTCCAGGAACAGTCTACGTGCAGTATCTGGAAGTCAAATTCCAGGTAGGCCCAGGACTGGGCACACTTGGAGGCTGGCAGACCCATGTCTGTGTGTATGCGTGTGTACCCTTTGTAGGAGCAGAGCGCAATACCACTGTGACCTCAGCCACGCAGGCCACACTGGGGAGCACGGCCCTAGTGTGCCCCCAGCCCATCCTGAGCTGGGAGAATCAGTGCATGACTAAGGGGTTATCACTTGGGGAAGCTGGGACTGCTGGGTCTAAGCCCACAGTGGAGCTACACACTAGACCTGGGCCCAGGTGTCAGGAGCCACGTGTGACAAGGATAGCGTGGAGCCAGTCCACGGGCACCCTGGAGGGGCTTCCAGGGAGAGCTCTGTGAGCAGAATTTGTAGCCAGCAGGTGGGGGAGAGTGTGGCAGCCCAGCCCAGGGATGGGAGGAAGTTAGCCACTCCCCTACGACAAGTAGAGACCCGGCAGAGGCACAAACAGTACGGCAGGTTTAGGGGAGCGTTTCATTCCAACTTTCCTTATGTGTTTGCTTGTTTGTTTGTTTCCTAGGGCCCTTCTGGACCCCCAGGAGAAAAAGGTCCCCAGGTACAGTATGCTTTAAATAAAGGGCTGGCTATGGGAGGGAGGAATCCTGCTCTTACCAAAGCAGTTTTGAATTGGAAGTATCCAAAACTAAAGTAGTTTTTGAAAACTCCTGACATCATTAAATAGAGAAGTCGCTCTGAAATCTGAGCACTGATGTACGGAACAGGATTTGAGGGATGCGGTGAGCAGCCAGGCGCAGTGGGGCTGTTTAACCGGCGGACCATTTCATATTTGGGCAAACTGATACCACCTTTGCGTTTTGGTTTCTCTCCATCACAGAAGGACTGAATTTAATCAAATTGCCAGAAGAACCAATTTTTGAATTCTGACTTCACCGCCCCAACTACACAGCCACAGGCCATGAGGGGGTTTCTTTTAATCTGTAAGGCGTGCAAGACCCATGAGTCACTGGCGAGACTGAGAGACTCATTTTATTTTATTTTTGTTATCTTTTTTATTAAATTAATGCAGTCATGGGGTACAGTGTGCTGGTTTTATATATTTTATTTTTTTTAAATGTAAATGTTAGATTTTCTTTTTTAATTAAAGCATAACTGTGTAGATTAATTCATTTATGGGGCACAATGTGCTGATTTTATATACAATTCGGAATGCTTACATCTAACCAGTTAACATTTTATGTTAAAAGACAGTGCTCAGAGGGATTTGTTCTTAGGAGCAGCACAGCTGATGATCGCAGATACGTGTATTTACGAGAAGAATGTGAATTCCTGCAGGGGCGGAGCTGCACATTAGCAGCTGGGACAGCGTTGTGTCCTATGCGGCACTGGGACAGCGTTGTGTCCTATGCGGCTCTGGGACAGCGTTGTGCCCTGTGCGGCGCTGGGACAGCGTTGTGTCCTGTGCGGCTCTGGGACAGCGTTGTGCCCTGTGCGGCGCTGGGACAGCGTTGTGTCCTGTGCGGCGTTGGGACAGCGTTGTGTCCTATGCGGTGCGTGCATACTTTAAATTGCCTTCATTCACAGGATTTTTGAATTAAGGACAGGGACTTTTATACCTGTTTTTATAGATAAGGAAATTGAGGCCCAGAGCAGAGAATTGATAGACAAGATCTCAGCAAGTGCAGCAGGGGCGAGGTGAGGCGGGCAGGGCTCCGAGTGGGAAGGTGGGTGAGCCAGCAGGTCTGCCCAGGCCCAGGAGAGGCAGGGTCAGCTGCGGAACTGCACGGTCCCCACCCACCAGGTTGGACAGTTCCCTCTTGCAGATCTTTTTAAGGAAAAGTCTTAGAGGAAAACCATCCATGATGAAAGATGTCTGTACCATTTCCTGATGTTTTCCAGAAAATGTCAACAGAATGGGAATGATTTTCTTATAAAAGTACAGTGAGTGTGCTGAGCACTTCCCTGAGTCTCACCCAGAGAATCTTGCTCAGCTCCTTATCCACAGGCCAGAGTGGTGAGCGGGTCTGAGCTGGGCTGTCTCACAGCTGGGGCTGTTCCTTCCACGAAAGCAAGAGGCCTCCAGATAGGGAGTCCCCAGGTGTGGAGCAAAGCTTCTCCAGAGCTTTCTCTCTGGGTTTTGAGCCCATCTGCCTCCACAGGGCACAGGGGATGAGCAAGCTCGGAGCAGGGGTCTTTCAGCCCCCGCGATGCACTGGATTCCTCATAACAACATGCCATTTGTGCAGTGACAGCCAACTACTGCCAAGGAGGGAGAGGCTACATCTGATTGGAATTTTATGGGGTGTCTTCTTTTCTTTTTCATCAGGGATCACGAGGCTTACCGGGGTTCCCTGGCCCCCAGGGCCCAGCTGGCCAGGATGTGAGTATAGAGAAATGATGGGTTCAGGGGAGGTTCTGGAAGCTCACCCCCATCTCCTGGCCTCTCTTGACCATGTGGCCAGCTCCACAGCTCAGTGAAGGATTTCCAGGAAGCCCCATGGGCATGATTTTAACTTTAATTTTGTGTTATCTAGTTTTATGTCTTATGCTTTTGTGTTTGTGTTATGCTTTCAGAAACATTTACACTCCTGGGTATCACACACCATGTTTCCAATTTCTTGGTCAACTTTGCATGTAGCTAGCCAGTCAGCTCTGCTCGGGTCAGGCATGACCTAAGAGAGGACTTGTTCTTGAACCTTCCCTAGAGCAATCTCCCTTCCAGGGAGTTCCAGACTAAGCTGATGCTCATTGAGCATGCCTTACTGCCCACATTGTGACAATGACGGTCATCTCTTGTCTCCATTATCTAGCTTTTGCTCAGATGTGTCTGAGCTCCAGGAAAGCAGGGATCATGTGTCTTAGGGGTCCGTAGGCCCTCGGTGCCTAGTAGCATGACAGATGCATAGAAGTTGCTCAGTTCAAACCTATTGACCAAGTAGATAATTGACAACCATGCCAAAGCTGCTGGCACCAGTAAGCAGTGTATTTATTGCATAGACATACCTCTTTCCACCTCTAGTTTTAGTTCATTGTAAGAAGGAATAATAGGCCAGGTGCAGTGTCTCATGCCTATGATCTCAGCCCTTGGGGAGGCTGAGGCAGGTAGATTCCCAGACCAGCATGAGCAAGAGTGAGACCCTGTCTCTATTAAAAATAGAAAAACTAGCCGGGCATTGTGGCAGGTGCCTATAGTTCCAACAACTCCAGAGGCTGAGGCAAGAGGATCAGAGGATCACTTGACCCCAGGAATTTGAGGTTGCTGTGAGCTATGATGCCATGACACTCTACCCAGGGCTACAGAGTAAGACTCTGTCCCCCTACCCGCCCTCCCCCAAAAAAGAAGGAATAGTAGAAACCCTTCCCTTGCTTGGAGTATATCTCAAAAAGGAAGTTAGACTCTAAATCCTATCTCGCTCACTGTCAACATTACATTCTTATAGCCAATTCAGTAGAAGTACTCTCCTCCCAGGCAGAGCTACCCTTCTCTTGCCTTTGAAAGAAGACTGGGGCATTTTAAGACAGGTGTGTGTGTGTGCGTGCATACTTGTATGTGCTTTGCATGAGTGAGTTGATTTTAGTTTTGTGTTTAAAGTAGGAAGCAAGAGGGACGGCTCACTGCTCTAAGCATTTCCCACTGTTACATGTTTCCCAGGAAGGCTTGGTTATTCAGCTCAGATTGGAAAACATGGATTTTTCTTGGTGTGAGTCCTTATGGTTTGGTGATTCATTTCCCACTGATTCTCCTTGGCTGACACAGAACTTGGCAGAGCAGGTGGCCGGAGTGCCTCCGGCTCGTGTGCTTACCACCCTTAATGTCCCTTCCTTTCCTCTTTCAGGGTGCACCCGGAAACCCTGGAGAAAGAGGCCCTCCTGGCAAACCGGTATGTCATCTTACGGTGCTGGGTAGATATTGACTGGGGGGCAGGTGGGTGGATATTGACTGGGGGGCAGGCCTGCAGTGAGAAATAAAACGCAACTCGGGTGGTTTGAGAGGCTTTCACAGAGGGAATCTACACAGCTGCAGGCAGAGGGCACTAACACAGGATGCCGTGAGACCCCGAGACAAACGCCAGCGGGCATGTTACACCATGCACCTGTTTCCAGGCCCAGTCAGAGTAGGATGGCAGGAAAGGGACAGCAGATAGGAGCTGAGCTGCAGGTTTGAAGACACTGCCCTAAGGGTTCCCTTGTCCTGAGTTTCCTGGCAGCGTCTCCCATAGATGCCGCAGGCAGAGAGCTCAGGACACAACACCGGCCTCCCAGGGTGTGGGGCAAGACTGAGACGCTGAGAATGGAGCTGGGCAATAGCAGCATCCCCTGAAAATTCCTAACTCTCCCCGTCCCTACCCCTGTTCTGGGTAACATCAGCCCCTTGGTCACTCACTTTGTGACATGTGGCAGAAACATCTGTTCTTACCTCACAGGGAGCACAGTGGAAGCCGTGACAGTTGAGGGGACATAGCCTGAGTTCTGGGCCCTTGGCAGGTTTCCACAGAGTGGCCCAAGGGCCCTCCAGGCTTCCCTGATATGAGGCACCCTCATCATCTGACCAAATGACCAGGGCCAGAGAAGCCCAAAGGGTCCAGCCGAGTAGCCTGGATGTGCCAGGCCCTCCAGGAAGGGAAAAATGAGGGTGTGCAGGTTGGGAGTGAGAGGCAGCTGTGCAGCTGTGGGTGAAGTTAGTCTATTGCAGGACGCTCCCCAGGATGGAGGAGACGAGGCAGTCCCAGGTTCACAGGTGAGGCTGTATCAGACCCTAAGACGTTCCCCTGGGCAGAAGCTTATCTCAAGATGAACCCAAGAGGCTCCTTGTCTCTTGTGCAAGCCCAGTCTTGTTTCAAACAAAGCACAGGGGGCCCTGTGGGCTCAGGCAGCTACCCCTGCCCCATCCAAGTTGGCAAACACAACAGAGACCTGGGCACCATCTGCCCACGAGAATCCTGAACTTTTCCCTGAAGACCTTCCAGTGGGAGGAGCGTGGAGTCCTGGCAGAGGTTAGGGACAGCTCACTCATGCACGTGTCCTTCTCTGTGGACTCAGCTTCACAGTGGCCAGATAAGCCTCATGGAAGCCACTTCCCTGTCCACGTGCAAGGGCCTGGAGAAGTAGGGGCAGGGGCAAGGTTCAGGCCAGGGTCTGATGGGGGTTCACATGACCTCTGGCAAATCTGGACTTTTTGACACCTGCCTGCAAAGAGAATTAAGCCATCAGGGTCCAGCTGAAGATGTTGATAGTTGTGCCTGTGTCTCAGCTGGACACCAGCAGAGCAAAGAGCTTGCAGGGAGAGAGGGAAGAAGAGAGACGGAGGAGGGAAAGAAACAGGTGTGTGTTGGCCCAAGTTTAGATCCACTGAACACACTCCTCTGAAATGCTCCCAAGTGTGGCATAGTGGCTGCCAGGGTCTCTCTGGTGTCACTAATCAGATAGGTCATGGTATCAGGGATTCCCTTATGTTCAAAGATTTGCTAGAAGGACTCGCAGAATTCAGAAAAGCCATTATGCTCATGGTTTATTGCAGTGATGGGTTACAGATTAAATCAGCTGAGGAACGGTGCACACAGAAGTGTCCTGGGGGGACCGGGTACAAGCATCCGTTTGTCCTCGCCCTGTGAACTCATACAGAAATCACTTAATTCTCCCAGCCACAGTGTGTGCCAACACTCACGACATGCTGCAGCCAGGGAATCTCCCCCAAGCCTTGATGTCCAGAGTTTTTATTGGGAGCTGTCACCCAGGCATGGAGCCTCCAGCTGCTCCAGAGGTCAGATTGACAGTGTGTGGCCGACAGCCCCACCGTAAATCACACTGGCCCAAAGACTCTCTGGCTTGGCCAAAGAACCCAGGCAAAGGCCCTTGTGTGATAGGGCAGTCCAAGGGCTTGGAGGTGATACCCCAGCAGGAGGGCAAGGGCCAGACTTTTCTTTGGAATGTGCAGGGCGTGGACAACTCAAGCCTTCTGGATTCTTCCTTCACTGCACAATCCCACCCATTAGTGGGCAGACAGAGCCTCCTCAAGGGCGCCTCCTGCTGCACACACCCAGGAGAAGCACAGGATTCCTGTGCAGGAGTCCTCACCTTACATTAGGTTCTCTGGGTGCAGAGCCCATGGTGGTGGGGATTCTGGTGTCAGTGATTGACTGGGGGAGTGTTCTCAGAGGAGACCTGTAAGGGTGGAGGGAAGAAGGGCTCCACCGGGGAAAGCCAATTGAAAATTTGGGTTCAGCTCAAGGCTAAGCTCAGTCAGATCCCACATGGAGTGCTGGAGCGTGAATAGTACTACACATGCCCTCTGGGGCCAGCCATTCCACCCCACATCAGTCCTAGGCCCCCTGGGTCAGCCATTCTACCCCACATCAGTCCTAGGCCCCCTGGGGCCAGCCATTAGGCTGTGCAATGTCTGGCATTTGTACCAGGTGCCCCTGCACTGGGAGAGGGAGGTGCCTGGGAGGAATCTGGGCTGGGCACAAACTGTGCCCTTGACTCTGGCACTTACCTGCTCTTAGCCTCTGGGTCCTGACAGCAATCCCCTATCAGTGACCAACTCACTGAAGGTGGAAATAGTAGGCTGTGTGTGCCCTGTTTCCACCGCCATAAGGCCACTCCCTCCATCTAGACCCCCGTCCTCTGCATCTTCCTGAGCCTTGTTCTCTGAGGTTTACAGAAATGGGTCAGAGTGAGACCTTAATAAAATCGTGACCAAGCCCACACTGGACCTAACCCACTCCTCATTCTCTGTTTCTTTGTGAATGACGCCAACCTCAGTGTCAAAGATGGTTTACTCTAATTAGCAAAGGGCTCAAATGTCAGCATGACAATATCCCAAATACAGCAGTGCCAACAGCACACAGTACCCCCATTTGAATTCACCTGAATCCCTCCTATTATTAACTTCTTGGGGAAAACGTGAAAGACTTTAAAATAAAACACCATTCCCCTTCTAAATTAAAGTTTTAAAATATTACTGCTGCAAAGAAGTTCGCCCTTCCTGAGAGGTCTCACTCAGATATCTGGGGACATCTTGACCTTGGCTTTGGCAGCTGCCCCCTAAGTGACTTCTCGCTGCAGTGCCTCCAAATCTCAATTCCACCCAGTCTCTCTGGGGTATCCCCCTCTGCAATACTCCAGAGGGTGGATTAATTGAATTCCTGAACATACCAACCAAGACAATGATATAAACTCTTCCCAAGCCACCATAGCAGTTTTCCTGTGCAAGCTTAAGTCACCAGCATCAGATGATTTTTGTTAGTCACAGTATAGGACAGAAACTCCATGGGTCAGGAAGGGGAGAGTAGCCAGAAAAATTTCTTGGTTTCAGTCTCCAGGATGACACTGGATTTATAATCCATACACTTAGACTGAGACATAATTACAAGAAGCAATCGCCTGCCAGGAGTTTAACTGTTGGATCTCCCACTGTGCGTGTGGTCAGTGGGGCTGCTGCTATGTCACCACTGCAAAACTTAGAAATTTGAAAGTAGCACACCAGTGTGTAATTCTTACCTAGGAATCCCATCTTTCCTTTGGTGTCTGCCTTTTAATTTTCATTTCCCTTCCTCATCTGTGTTCCTGGCACCCAAATGGGAACTCTGCCACCACCCAGCTTGGGTTCCAGGGTGGCCACAATCACAAAAGGCACAATCGTGGCTCCGACTCAGTCCGTTTATGAATTCAGGGGCCTGCAGATTCCTAATGCCTTCAGAGGCTTTACCCTTCCTTCTGCTCCCTGAATAGCCTTTTCAGAATTAAAGGCTGTTAACTCACAGTAAAGAATGAAGTTTCAAGTGCTCCTTTGCCTGAGAGAGCTAAAGACTTTGGTTTGAATTTATACTGGGTTGTGAATGACTGATAGCAGAGCTGGTGCACACCCAGGGACTCTGTGACAACCAAGCTGCAGTCAGTTCTCCTCTTAGCCCCTCATGGTGCCCATTAGACCTGTTAGGTTGGGATTGGGGTGGGGAAGAGGGACGCCAGGAAAAGAGCAGAGATCAGCAGAAGGAAACTAGGGATCAGCAAAGCCGGAAGCCGGCTGGACGGGTGAGTACGGGCAGTCTGTTATGCTGCTGCCTCCGAAGGCTCTTCTTTCTGTGGCTGCCAGGCCCTGCCCATCCACAGGGCTATTTGTGTCCCATGCGTGGCACAGGTGTGTGACAAGTTGTGGCTTGCCCTGGGAAGGCCTTTAACTTCTTGAAGAGGCACGGGATAGGCTGTCTTTGTGCACGTGTGATGTATATATTTGTTTTTCCTTTGACAGGGGCTCTCTTCACAGCTGTCTCCAGAGGACATAAATCTCTTGGTCAAGGTAAAGTGTACCACCATGACAATGGTGGTGATGTGCTGTGCATCATGGCTTGCACCTTAGTCTCAGCTACTTTAAGGCTAAGGCACGAGGATTGCTTGAACCCAGGAATCCTAGACCAGCCTAAACAACATAGGGAGATGCTATCTCTACAGATTTTTTAAACAATTAGGTGGGCATGGTGGCGTGTGTCTGAAGTCCCTATTTGGTAGGGTCTCTTTAGCCCAGGCTGCAGTGAGCCATGACTGTGCCACTGCACTCCAGCTGGGTTACAGAGTGACACCCATCTTTAAAAAAAAAAAAAAAAAGAAAAGAAAATTATGATAAGGAAATTGGGCCTCTCACTAATAAGTTGGGGTTCTTTATGTTTGTTTGAATAATTACATGGCAGTATTAACAACAATAGTAGCAACATTAGTTGAGAACTGGTAATATATTAAATCCACACTGTCCAAACGACAGCCCCTGGCCACCTGTGTCAATTTAAACGTAATTAATCAAACACTTCAATTCAGGTTCTTGTCTACACCAGCCTCTTTACAAGTACCTAACAGCCACAGGTGGCTAGTGGCTGTCTTCCCAGGTGAGGCAGAGACAGAGCAGAAAGTTCTCAGTGCTGTGATCCGTGCTTCACATGCATTTCTTACTAAACTCTCACAATTATTCTATGGGGTCAGTACTAATAGCATTCTTGTTTCTGTATATAAAATCTGAGACACTGTGATAGTCAATGAATGAAATGGAATAGAAATAGAAATTTCTAAACAGAAATAGAAATAGAATATTCTAAAAATAGAACCTAGACCTCCCTGATCCCAGAGGGTGGTGTTCAACCCCACATAGGACTAAACTGTGTTTTGAAAAGCAAGGCAGAGTCACTGGGTCTGGGTCCTGCTGGTGCCAGGGCAGAGCACACCGTGAGGGGTGACCGGGTGCTGGCCCTTTCGTCCAGCATTGAGGGCAGAGCACACCTGTGAGGGGTGACCAGGTGCTGGCCCTTTCATCCAGCGTTGAGGGCACAGCACACCCGTGAGGGGCAGCTGGGTGCCGGCCTTTACATCCAGCATTGAGTACAGATACCCCTGGTTCTCAGATCTGTGGCCGATCTCCCCAAGAGTGGCAGCGGCCCTGAGTAGTCTACCAAAACTTGGCTGAGAGAGGGCAAGGCATGGAGGATTGTACCTGAAGCCTAAGTTGTGAGGGAGCCCCCCTGCCTAGCCAAGGGCCTTGGGTCTCGAACCCTGGTGACCTGGGAAGGGCTGGGCTCACAGGGGGAGATGGCAGGATTTGTGTTTTAGGAAGGACAGCCTTGCTCTGCACATGGGGAGGCTCCCTTTGCTGTCTGAGCTTCAAACCTTTGCTTAACTTCACTGGCTGAACTTTGGCAAGGGTTTTGTGTGAAGAACCCCTTCCTTACTTCTTATGTTCTAAAACCCACCTGAGTGAGTTCCGAAAATACATCCGTCATGCAGGAGACTCAGGGAGGGGAATGAAAGAAAAAGAAAACTTTCTCAGGAGCCTGACACCTTGAACCTTGCTACACACTGCGATGCCCTGATGGGAAGTTACACATTTTGTTAATAAGCAGAACACTCTTTGGTTTGTTGATAAGAGAAATAGGTTTTTTTTTCCCTATAGTCGAAGATATAACAAGAAATCACTATTGATTCAATTCCTTGTTTATTACAGGCTATTTTTAGCCTTCTCATTCCCCTGCTCTAGGAGTATCTTGGTTTGCATCAGACCCTGGTCCTCCTTTGCTCTCCCTCCCTAGAGGATTCCTACCCTCAGATGGTCCCATCTTTATGCCAGTAGTAAAAGTGAGTGCTGTGAGGGTGAAGCCTCATGCCTTGTGGCCACAACGTTCAAATAGATACTTTGTCAAATCGATATTTCCTAATTGCTAAAAGATGCAGCTGTGCTCCTCAGGGCAGTTGGAAACCCCAAAGGGAATGCCAGCACCTATGGTCAGGGTGGCCCGTGGAGACCCCCTGATCCCACAGAGCTGTGGCTTGCCTGGGAATCCTGCAGATCCTAGCCTGGGCCCAGTGGCTTTGGCCAGGTCTGATGAGCAGACTATCTTTAATTCCCCATTTTGTCCAGTCAGCAGCTGCCAGCTGGATGCTGTAGATTAAAGCCTGCTGGTCTGTCTTGGTGGCTGGTAGCAGGTGCCTGCCCTGCTGAGGAGGCATCTTGTGTTACAAAATATTTGTCTCAGCTCAGAAAGTTTTATAATCTCACATATCTCTTTCTGATAGTTGGAAAAATGACTGGGTAGAACATTCTGTGTCCCTGGAAAATGAATTTCTGAATTGAATCTGTGCCCTGCAAGGTCACCTCCAGATCACCTCCTTTACTTGACTCCTCACATAAATATTATTTCATGCACCCTCACAGAACGTCCTGTGGGAGGCTTCTGTTGCTACCTGTATGTTTGAGGCATAGACAAGTAAGCCACTTATTCAAGGCTGCACATCTGGGCAGAGGCAGAGCCAAGACTTGACCCCAGCGTGACAACTCCAAAGACCTCAGATGTAACCTCTCTGCTTCATGATTTCATCTTTGCATAAGCCAGAATGTCCTGATGTCATGATTTCATCTTTGCATGAGCAGAATGTCTTGCCATCTGCTGAAGTGTGTGAAGCTAGTGAGTTCCCCGCCTGCCACCTAGAGATTTTGAGATGTCAGCTACACTACTCTTTGGTAGGAATGTGCAATGATGATTCAGGTATCCAGCAAGAAGTTGGATGTGATGACCTAGAGGTCATTTCGACTCCTGGGAAGCAGTGATTGCTTTTTTTATATAGCCAAGACTGCAGTCTTCCTCCACATGGTAGACATTTGGCTGACCATTTAGCTGGTGTGTTCTCCACACTCAATGCAGTATTGCCTGTGATGACACAGTGATCTGGGTGTGCTGAAAAGATCTCAGACAAAAGGAAAGGGTAGAGGCCAGCAGGGGATCAGCGTTTACGGATTACACACATGGACTGGGCAACGTACTAGGTGCTTTAGATGCATTAATTTATTTTGCAGCAGTTTCCTGAAGTGGAATAATGATCCTTGCTTATAGATAAGGAAATTGACTCAGGGAGACTGAATGCCTTGGTTTAGGTAATTGGGTAAGTACAGGGGTTAGAAGCTGGTAGCGGTGATCTGCCGATGAAGCAAGCCAACAGAGTCAGGGAAGAAAATACTGCTTAGTAGCCAGAACCACAAAGGCACGGGAACAGCTCAAATTCACTGTGCTTCCTCTGTGTGCCTGGATGGTGACAGGATGTCTTCCATTCATTATCTCATGATCCCAAGACCTTGAGATCCCCATTTCACAGATTAGGGTCTGAGGATCAGAGAGGTAAAGTCATGGTCCTAGGTGGACAGAGGCTTCAGTGGGGTCTGGTCAAGCCAATCTTACTGGAAACATAACCTGTCCAGTTTCAGGATATTCAAAAAATGGACATTTTAAGTGTCCTCATGAGAGAGGAGTAGAGCAAAATCAGGAGGACCAGAACCAAAGTGAACATCAGTGACTACAGGTTGGGGGCTGAGCTCCCCCTGGCTTACTGGATCCCAAGACCGGGTCTGTGTGTTGAGTCCAGACACCTCTCTGGTAAGTCTGGGGCTTCTCACAGGTCGGTCTTTAGGGAACAATCCTGCATGGTCTGTGACTAAGGCAGACCCAGGCTGAGAGTCCTGTCAGAAATTAGAAAAAAAAAAATAGAAAACTAGTAAGATTTTGTAGAATTCAGATAAAATCTTTAGGGCTATGGATCCCACTGCAAAGAATGGCTCCCAGTTCCCAGAGCACCTCCTACTCCAGAGAAATCTCAGTGGTCAGAGTTTTTATTGCCAGCAGACTAGCTCCGTTGTTTTCATCTGGCCAGCCAGCCTTCTCTCCTACCTTCCTTCCTTCTACACCTTCCACCCTCTATCCAACCCTCCTGCCTTTCTTCCATCCACCCATCTATCCAGCCAGCCATCTTTCTGTGTCCCTTCCACCATGCACCTGTTGTTGCAGTGTTTTACGGATGCGTCTCAATATAAAGTGCTGTAAGATGAGGTCTAGGAACAGGGCAGGTCCTCCCAGCTCTATTCTTCCAAGAAAAGAAAAATAAAAGAAAAAAAAATCAGCCAAAGCATATTCTATTATTCACCTTTGTTTCATTTATTTCAATATTTACTCCTTGTTCTCAAACAAACAAACAAACAAACAAAAAAACCCAATAAATTCTTCACACCACCCGCTAAAGGCAGATGGCACAGGACGTGGTTGGCCGGTCATTTGGCTGGTTGGCTGGGTTTCTGGGTTTATTTGTTTATTAAGCTCAGATTCTGCAGACTATTTTCTATGAAAGGAAGGTGAACCATTCAGAGTTGTTTCTGTGATGGGAAAACTTCTCATCCTGAAATCAGAGACCAAGTAGAATACAAAATCACCCAAGACCTCGCCTCATTCAAAGTGAACATGCAACTTCTGCATGTGTGTGCTGGTCCCTCTGCTGGGACACTGGAAAGACCATAGTAGTCCATTTACTCATGTCAATTGATGCTAATTGACCATGAGCTCTTCAAGAGACACACTGTGCTCTCAAGCTCAGCACAGTGCTTGACACAGAATAGATGCTTTGCCAAGTAATTTTTCAATGAGTGAGGAACTGAGTGAATAAATGAATTAGAATAAAGCTACATGTTCTGGCCATTATCTATCTATTTATCCTGGTACTATTCTAAGTGGCTTATTTCTATTATCTCATTAAACCCTAATCACAAGGAGAGAAGGGGGGTGGAAGGAAGGCAGGATGAGAGAGGAGGACAGGCAGAAGAATCTAAGAGGCTGGGCATGTGAGGGAGGGACACTCATGGCTGGCTGAGTTTTATTTGCTACATGATTTGCTCCAAACTGCAGGACCTGGAGACAACCCAGACGAGCTAGAAAACACATTCCTTGTGCTGGCAGAACTTTAAATGTACCCCAGAGGCAGCATCACCTGCCTCAAAGAAGTAGAACGAGCTTCAACTCCAGAGAACATGAGTTAGATTCTTACCTCCAGCGAAAGACAAAGCTAAGCCTGGCCAGAGTTTGGTTGGGTCACAGGAACAGTCCTAAGGGCACAGGTCTGCTGCACTTTTAGCTCTGCTGCTTGTTCAGAAACCACTTGACTTAGACAAACATAGGACCGAGAATCCAGCTCCCAACTTCGCACGTCTCTAACCTTAAGGACAGAGCGTGCTCTTTTAATAACACTAAGCATCTGTACTGAATCTGCACTGACTTAATACAGTGTTTTGTAGATGCTCACAGATACTTTGCATGATTTTGGACATCATTTTCATAGGCTATACTTCCAGTAGTCTGGATGGCTGGAAATAGAAATGGAGTAATAATCAGATAAATAATTCAGATGAATGGCATTGAAATCTAACTGTAAGTTAAGAACATGGAACACAAAATCTTAACACAAAGATATCTGGGTAATGACTCGATTTACCCACATGCTTTTCTATATTTGCTGCCATCTGGAGAGGTAGGCAGCCCGGCACTGTGCTCTGCTTTGCATCTGTATTAGTTATTCATCTCCCCCTCTCTCTCCACTCACAGGATGTGTGCAATGACTGCCCTCCTGGCCCCCCAGGCCTCCCAGGGCTGCCAGGTTTTAAAGGGGACAAAGGTCTCCCAGGAAAGCCGGGGAGAGAAGGTACTGAAGGAAAAAAGGTAAGAAGAAAAAGAGAAACTTGGTCTTTATCATTGCAGTAAAAAAATCAGCCTGGAGACCCAACATGTTCCTCCTGGCTCCAGAAGTAATCAGGTTTTGAGGTGTTAAAGACAGGAGAGGAGGACTGGGTTTTGGGGGCAAAGCTGTAGAAGTAGTAGGACAGGGGTATCTATGAGTCATTGTCGTTTTAAGAAGATGTTGACTGTGGCTTTCTAATGCATGTTGATGTTGAGGAATATAAATTCATTCAGGGAACTTTTTTTGCTCCTTCTCTCCCTCCCTTTCTTTTGTCCAACCATCCCATAAATCTTGACTATCTTCTCTGTAATAAGCAGCGTGATAGGCACTTCAAATATATATGTGTAGATGGAAAGATAGATCTATCCACCAATCCATTTATCCACCTACCCATCCATCCATCCATCCATCCATCCTCCCACCCACCCACCCATCAATTCACCCATCCATCTATCCATTCATCCATCCACCCATCTACCCACCCAGCCATCCATCCACCCACACATCCATCCATCCATTCTCCCAACCACCCACCCATCAATTCACCCATCCATCTATCCATCCATCCATCAACCCATCTACCCACCCAGCCATCCATCCACCCACACATCCATCCATCCATTCATCCACCCATCCACCCACTCATCCACCCATCCATCAACCCATCCACCCACCCAGCCATCCATCCACCCACACATCCATCCATCCACCCATCCATCCATCCATCCACTCATCCACCCATCCATTCACTTACCCATCCATCCATGTATCCATCCATCCATCCGTCCACCTATCTATGCATCCACCCATCCAGTCTTTCCTCATTACCTGTTTTTAACACCCCACTAGATATGTTAGATGTGTCAGTCAGTATAGAGACACTGGGGAGGCCCAGAGGAAAAACTGAGACCCTGCTCTCATGGTGTTCCTGGTCTGTGTCAAAGCAGACAGGAGATGGGGAATGGCATGGTAGTTGAGGAAATGTAATTAAAAACAAAATCTCCTCCTAACCCAGATAACCTCTCCACAAAGGTACAAGAGAAAGAAAACAATTTTATTATTAAACAAATGTTGAAGCTGAATATGATGCACATAGTAGGCATTTGTTAAGAGATGGTAAAGACAGAAAGGAGTTTCACTCTTCTATAGCCAAGCAGGTAGAGTTCAGTACATACGTGTTCTCAAGATAAGCAATAACTAGTCCTCAAGTGAGACGTCTTGACAATACTACTTGTCACCAGTCTTCATCCTGGTAGTTGGGGTGGACATCTGTGTAAGTCAATAGACCTTATCCAAAAGAAAAATAAACTTCTGACCTCTTTATGAGAGGTAGTTTTACACCTGGGGGAGATACTCTCAGAAATTAGGAGATACAGGTGTTTTCCCTGGTGATTTTCTTCCATGGAGATGATTCCTAGCTCCTTGAGGAGGATATTTCTGAGTCCTAAAACTGGCAAAAGCTGTATTTTCCTTTTAAAAGGATTCCCTTACATTCCAAAGAGACAAAAAACTCACAATGACGAGTTTTCTAAAGTAAATGCTCTAAGAAAAGTGTTCAGGTCAGAGTCTTTTCCCTTATTTCTAAAAGAGAGAATTAAGTCCCTTATTTGTAATTTGTCTTTGCCCTTACATGGAGACATAGAAGTACAGGTGTGAGATGTGACCTTTGTTCTGATTGCCTGGGCAGTCGGCAGCACCTGCTCCTTTCCATAGACCCAGCTGTGAGGTGAATGTGCCACAGTTCCTGAAATTCCTCCCTATACTTTGGGACTTACTTTGGAAGGGGATGGGGCTGATTTTAAAACTCATCCAACTAAGAATACTTTTACTTAATTAAATTCTCCTGATGATCCAGTCATCAAAAATACTTTGATTTGATTTGCGGCATTTCTTGTATCATATTATTTGGGATAGTAAATAGACATGTCCACAAATTTTGACACCCATGTTATGGGTCTTTTAAACAGGTCAAAAGGCGGTTTAGTTAATTAAGATGGGGGCTCTTTAAGGGTCACTGTCAGGAGTCTTAACCTCAGGGTGGCATTTCCAAATCACTTAGGAGGATTTTTATATCAACCCTTTCTGGGACTCTGGAGCACAGATCCTTTACATCAAATCCCTGGGGATGACACCTGCATTCTGTATTTACGACATAAGCAATTCTGAGGTTCAGAACCACCCAATGCTCCAGTCCTCCTGGAAGGACCTGGCAGGTGGCTGAGAACCCCCCTGCTCCCCGTTGGGCAGCCCTCCTCAGACTCAGACTCAGGTGGCTGCTGCCGCAAACACCACACGGCAGTGAAAAGGACTATGAAGAACGTGCACTGTGCATATGTGTAATTATTCATGAATACATTCACATGCATGGATACAGTAGAGCCTCTGTGAGTGACCACCAAGGGGTTGTAACAGACTGGTCAATACACAGAGGTGGTTAACATAGGGAACTAGGTCTACAGTACTGATGCACATGGCTGGTGCATGTCTGCTCTATGAAAATTAAGTCAACTTGAGGTGGTCAGCGCAGGGCGGTGGTCAGCTGTGGAGGAAGTACACTCACACACACGCACACACACCTGAGATCCTGCATAATCACAGCTTCTGATTGCAGCAGACCTCTCCTCTCTACTCACTACATGAAATCTCCATCACTTCATTACAGATCCCTCCAAAATGTAGTGTCTTAAAACAACAAACATTTGTTACTTCACAATTTCTGAGGGGCAGGAATCCAGAAGAGGCTTGTCTTGGTTGTTCTCACGTAAAGTCTTCCGTGAGGTGGCCCTGAGCCCTGAGTGGCCATCATCTCAAGCTCTAGGTGATGGAAGACCCCCTTCCCGCCAAGTTCCTTCTTGTGGCGACTGACTGAGGTCTCAGTTCCTTCCCCACGGGCCTCCCCACATCTGCCTGCATGAGGTCTAGGCATGGCCAGTGTCTTTCCCCAGGTGAATTGAGTATTTCATAGCAAAAGTGCAGAGGTGGGAACAGGTCATTTATAAGTCTTAGTCTCAGAAGTGACATGCCATCACTTCTGCCATGTTCTGTTGACTACAAAAATCAACCCTGGGACACATGGCAGGGTTATTCAAGGAGTGACTGTGGGAGGTGGGAGTCACTGGGCCATTTTGGAACTAGTGACACATCCAGTGACCACATTAGGGACAGGCTGCACCAATGATTTTACAGCCGACTCAACAGCACCCCAGCCAACACCTTCTGCTCAGACTTACTGGGGCAAAGGGGTGCCTGCTGGTGACCCCAGTGGGAAGTCAGTGAGTAGAGGTGTAAGGCCCATGGCTTGGTGATGAGTCTGGATATGGGCCCCCTGCACTAATTCTTGTCTTTTGTTGTTGTTTTCCTTGTGTCCCTGCTACAGGGAGATGCAGGGCCTCCGGGCCCCCCAGGACACCCAGGAGTAGCTGGACCACAGGTGGGTGAGGCTTCCCAAATATCTGTATGGTTGCATTCTGCTCATCTCATTGTCTGACCTAAGTTTAAGGGACAGTGATGGCCACGTAAAGTAACAAAGGCTTTAAAATCAGAAAACCCACATTCCAAGTCTGACCATGGCACTGGCTTGGGCAGATCAGTTCAACTCGCAGAATCTCAGTGGCTCGTTTACAAGCTCCTGAGTGATGGAAAGTATGAAATGAACAAGGGAGTTGTGATACGTACTGCTTAGGACCCAAGTTCTGGGGTCAGGCACCTCAGCCTCGCCCCCCAGTAGTAGTAGGAAAACAAACAGCACCAGGTGTTTATTAGAGTTCGGTATATAATGCATAAACAGAACTTGGAAGTCAGAAATTATTGGGAAAGTGCATGGCAGGACATAGGATGGATGGAAGAGGTGGCATAAACTTGTCATTCTGACAGTGTGCTCAGAAGCCAGAGCAGGAATTAGAATCCCATCTCAGATGTGTGGTTTTTGGATAGTTTTAAACCTCTCTGTTGTCTTCCTAAAGTAAACTAGACAAGGCTGTTTTTATGACACTGGAGGTAAAATGATCTATTGGCACCTGGCAGGTTGTGAACCCTTGAGTGACATTGGGTCTTGCAGCCCCTGGGGTCACAGGTAGCAGCACTGCTAGAATTAGGGTGAGGACTCGGGAATGAAAGGAAAGAAGCAGCCCAACTCCAGCAGCTGAGATAAAGAATATTTCATTTATTTATTTATTTATTTATTTTTTATTTTTTGTAATTTTTTAATTAAATGATAGCTGCATACATCAATACAAACATGGGGTACAGTGTAGTGTTTTCACACACATTCTGAAATACTTTCATCAAGCTGGTTCACATAAATTTCATGTCATTTGCATAGTCATTGTG
>CAUYTI010091199.1:0-23210 GCA_963575145.1 Galago senegalensis | reverse complement strand
GCAACTAAAGTTACAAAGGACAATGATGGGCACTTCATATTGGTCAAGGGAAAAATACAACAAGAAGACATTTCAATTCTAAATATTTATGCACCTAATTTAAATGCTCCCAGATTCTTGAAACAGACCTTACTTAGTCTGAACAACACGGTATCTTATAACACCATAATAGCAGGGGACTTTAACTCCCCTCTCTCAGAGATGGACAGATCTTTTAAACAGAAATTAAACAAAGATATTAGAGATTTAAATGAGACCTTAGAACAACTGTGCTTGATAGACATATATAGAACACTCCATCCCAAAGATAAAGAATATACATTCTTCTCATTGTCCCATGGAACATTCTCTAAAATTGATCACATCCTTGGACACAAAGCAAACCTCAATAGAATCAAAAGAATTGAGATTCTACCTTGCATCTTTCCAGACCATAAGGCAGTAAAAGTGGAACTCAACTCCAGCAATTATGTTCAACCTCACACAAAGGCATGGAAGTTAAACAACCTTATGCTGAATGATAGCTGGGTGCAGGAATAAATTAAAAAGGAAATTATTAACTTCCTTGAGCATAACAACAACAAAGACACAAGCTACCAGAATCTATGTGATACAGCAAAAGCAGTCCTGAGAGGAAAATTTATTGCTTTAGAAGCCTACATTTGAAAATCAGAAAGTGACCATATCAACACACTCACAGGCCATCTGATGGAATTGGAAAAAGAAGAACAATCTAAGCCTAAACCTAGCAGAAGAAAAGAAGTATCCAAAATTAAATCAGAGATCAATGAAATTGAAAACAAAAGAGTCATTCAGAAAATTAATGAAACAAGGAGTTGGTTTTTTGAAAAATTAATAAAATAGATAAACCTTTGGCCAGACTAGAAATAAAAAAAGTAAAATCTCTAGTAACCTCAATCAGAAATGATAAAGGGGAAATAACAACTGACGCCACAGAGATACAAGAGATTATCTCTGAATACTACCAGAAACTTTATGCCCAGAAATTTGACAATGTGAAGGAAATGGATCAATGTTTGGCATCACACCCTGTCCCTAAACTTAGCCTGGATAAAATAGATCTCCTGCACAGACCAATTTCAAGCACTGAGATTAAAGAAACAACAAAAAATCTACCAACAAAAAAAAAATGCCCTGGTCCAGATGGCTTCACACCTGAATTCTGTCAAATCTTCAAGGAAGAGCTTACTCCTATACTGCAGAAATTATTCCAAAAGATTGAGGAGGAAGAAATCTTCCCTAACACATTCTATGAAGCAAACATCACTCTGATACAAAAACCAGGAAAAGATCCAAGTAAAAAGGAGAATTTCAGACCAATTTCACTAATGAATATAGATGCAAAAATTCTCAATAAAAACTTAGCTAATAGATTACAGCTTATCATCAAAAACGTCATATATCATGATCAAGTAGGTTTCATCCCAGGAATGAAAGTAGGTTTCATCCCAAGGCTGGTTTAATATACGCAAGTCCATAAATGTTACTCATCATATCAACAGAAGTAAAACCAAAGACTACATGATCATTTCAATAGATGCTGAAAAAGCATTTGAAAAAATTCAGCATCCTTTTTAAATTAGAACATTGAGGAGTATAGGCATAGTTGCTACATTTCTTTTTTTTTTCATTTTTTTTATTAAGTGATAGTTGTATACATTAATGCAAACATGAGGTACAGTGTAGTGTTTTCATATACATTTTGAAATACTTTCATCAAGCCGGTTCACATAAATTTCATGTCATTTGCATAGTCATTGTGTCAAAACATTTATATTCTAGTTCTAGAAAAGTTCACTTTTACCCTTGTTAGACAGAAATATACGTGATCTTTCCGGTCGCCCTCCCCTGACCCAGCCACCCTTCTCTCCTCCCCTTCCCCACCCCCTCCCCATATTCTTGGGCTAGAATTAAGTTGTATTTTTCATTTGAGAGCTATAAATTAGTTTCATAAAAGGGCTGTGTACATCCTTTTTCATTTCTTTAAAATGATTCATTAGCTTATTGATGTGCTCTTTCTCTGTTTTTCAGATGTAGGCATCTAAGGATATAAATTTCCCCAGAGGTTTTGGTAACTTGTGTCTTCATTATTGTTATGTTTGAAAATTTAATAATTTCTCTTTTATCTCTTCCTGAACCCAAATATCTTTCAGCATAAGGTTGTTTAATTTTCAAGCTTTTGCATGGGGATGCACATTTTTGTTTGAGATGAGTTCCACTTTTAAAGTATTCTGGTCTGAGAAGATGAATGATTTTCTTAACATGTGGCTGTAATCTATTGGGTAGGTTATTATTGAGAATTTTCCCATCTATATTCATTAGTGAAATTGTTCATTTTAGTTGGGTCTTCTCTTGGTTTTAGTATGAGGGTGATGTTTGCTTTGTAGAATTTGTTAGGGGAAGATTCCATCCTTCTCAATTTTTTTGGAATAATTTCTGCAGTGTGGGTATAAGCTCTTTTTTTGAAGGTTTGATAGAATTCTGTTGTGAAGCTATCTGGATCAGGGTTTTTTTTTTGTTGTTGTTGTTGTTACTGTTCTTGTTGGGAGAATTTTTTTATTGTTTTTCGATCTCAGTTCTTGAAATAAATCTGTTCAAGATATCTATTTTTAAAAAAAATACAACAATTTTTTGTTTTGTTAATTTTCTGAATGATTCTTTTGTTTTCAATTTCATTAATCTCTGATTTAATTTTGATTATTTCATTTCTTCTGCTGGGTTTGGGATAAAATTGTTCTTCTTTTTCCAGTTCCATAAAATGGTTTATGAGTTCGTTGATGCACTCTCTTCCTGTTTTTCAAATGTAGGCATCTAATATGATAAATTTCCATCTTAAGACTGCTTTTGCTGTCTCTGCCAAATACTACTAACCTATAAACTACTTTTTATTAAACAGAATTCTATTTTAAAGGTTTAGGCTACAGGGAATTGATTTTCATTACCAAAACAATGTTTGCCTGCATATGTTTATAAAATATCAGGAAAAGGATTCTCTTTTTCTTGACCTTAATTAAAACTAAGCCTGGGAAAGAAATTTCTTATACTTGGCACTGCGGGGTAATTTTGTATACATACTGCTTTTACATGGATTAGACTTCATTAAGGCTCTGTACTCTATGTAGGCATGCAATGTTTAGACTTTTGGATATCATCAGAACATGTGTGAGAGGCAGTGTTATCTTCTTTCCCTTACCCATCTATTCCTGGCCTTAAAGAAATCCTATTACATTTTTGGAATTTTGCCCAATCATTTCAAGTGGCTTTATTTTCTTTTATGTAGCAATTTTAGTTGAGTTATCTATTTACCTCTGGCTCTCTGTGAATTCAAATAATAGGATTTTACTATGTTTCTTTACATTTTGATTATAATCAACATGGTTAGGTTTGCCCAGATCTTCTATGGTGTGCAATATAGAGTTAGGGAGTGCTTTGGGCCCACATTCTTTACACAGATTCTAGATCAGAAGCTTTACTTTGAAAGAAGGTTATTTAAATTCTAGTTTCAGGGCAGGCTCTTGGATGGTCTGGTTGTAATTACAATGAGAAATAAGAGTTAATTGGAACTATGTGCATCAGTTAGTAGAGAGACTTTCTGTCTCTTTTATGTTTTTTTTAATGTCTGGCACTAGAGTTCATTCAACTTGTTAGATGATAAATCTTACTTCATTGTGAAGATTTATTGCATGCACTCCCACATAGGCATGAACCTTTGATTGCAAACTTCATTAATCCAGGATAAACTTGTATAACATTTTCTTCATTTTTATAAGTACTTTATTTTAGAGCAGTTTTAGATTTACAAAAAAAAAAAAAAAACCTTGCAAAGATAATAGTTTAATCTACTATACACTCAACTTCCTCTATTGTGGACATCTTACATTAATATGTTAAATTTGTCACAAGAAATGAACCAATACTGATATATTTTCATAACAGAAATCCTTAGCCTTTGGTGTTTACCAAATGTGTCTTCTAGGATTCCATCACATCACATTTAGTCTTTAGGTCTTTTTAGATTCTTTGTTTCTGGGACAATTCATAAGTCTTCCTCCTTGTTTTCAATTATTCTGACAGTTTTGAGGAGTACTGGTCTGGGGTTTGACAAAATATCCATTGCTTGGGATTTATTTTACATTTTTCTTATGATTATATGGGGCTAAGGATTTGGGGGAGGAAGGCCACTGAACTGAGGTGCCTTCCTCATTGCATCATATCATGTCAAATGTACCCGCTGTCACCATAACTCTTCTTGTCCCTTTTTTCATACAGTCAGTACTCTTTCTAAGTCACTATGTGCAGTCCACACATAGGAGGGGAGAATTATTCTTCATTGTTTTGAAGTCAGAGTATCTATATAAATTATTTGGAATTCTTCAGAATGGGAGATTTGTTTATTCTCCACATTAACTTTGTTTATTTAGTATATCAGTAAGACTCAAGTGAATTGATTTTATATATTGGATTATAATCCAATAGTACCTTCTTTATTTTGAGGCTTAAATACTTTTTCCATCACTGTGCATTGGAGGTTGGCTCCTGTGTCCTTATGACATACCCCTCGTGCTGCGTGTGTTTGTGTGTATTAGCACTCCCTGATAACACAAGATGCTTATCTTGTGTACTCCTTGCCCCAGTTCTGTAACTAGTCATTTCTCTGATTTCATACTAAATGTGCTTGTGACTACTGGAGATTTGTTGGTTTTAGGCCATCTCTGCTGACAGAGCAAGTAAATATATGTGAATATATATATATGTGCATGTATGTAAATCTTTCTGTATTTAATCCTTTGTATCTATGTTAAGCTGAACTTGATTTCATAGCAAACTTAAATCAGCTTTAATTTATTACCACATGAATCATTACAACCTTCTCCTTTTGCATGTGTGTATCCTACCACTCCAACAGAGAGAAGTTTGGCTCTAATTATTATTAGGCTCTCAGTCGTGGTTTTTCCAGGTTGCTGGTGAAGGACTCAGGCCAAGCAAGCAGGCTTTTGTTGAAATGTTGCCAGTGAAAGTACATTCTTGCAAGATAAAGATATCATCCAGGCTCAAAAAGAGCAGCTAAACAAGGAGAAAGTGGTTGTTTTGTCTTCTGATATCTTACTATTTGAAGGTAGGAATATTCAAGGCTGAGGGATTGCCTTTTAGTAATAATTTGTGTAGTAATGCCTAGAATTGGGATCCTTCCCATTTTCATGCTTTATATGGTTGTCTCAAAACTGTCAGGGTGATTACAAGGCCAGAGAAATCTTAAAAGCATAAAGTACATGATGATTATAATTAGCCAGAGTTCACACAGGTGGCAGAGAAGGCTGACAAATTGGCATTCCAAGTTTGTTTTTCTTCAGTATTCTCTTGGCTATTTTAGGTCATTGCCTTTTCATACCAAATTTCAATGTTTACCTATAGCTGTGAAATATCTTTCTGTGATTTGTATTGGGGTTGTTTTGATTTCATAGATTAAGTTTATAATAACTGCCATTCTAAGTTGCATTTGCTAATCTATGAACATGACATATGTTTGTGTATATATATTTATATTTACTTGAGCTTTTATGACTTATTTCTTTAGCACTTCATAGTTTCCCACATACAGATTCAATACACATTTTATTAGATTTATATCAACTATTTATACATATTTGTGCTACTATGAATAATATTTTTAAAATTTCAAACTCTAATTGTTTTTTGCTGCTTAAAAGGAAAATTAACTTTTATATATTGACTTTTTTATGCAACCATGTTCTATTTGATTATTTGACCAAGAAGTTTTTGTTATAGACTCTTTTGTGATCTTATCTTTTTTTTTTTTTTGAGACAGAGTCTCAAGCTATCATACTGATAAGTGCTTTGGCACCATAGCTCACAGCAACATCCAACTCTTGGGCTCAAGTGATCCTCTTGCCTCAGTTTTTCTATTCTTAGTGGAGGTATCTTTTTGCTCAGGCTGGTCTTGAACTCATGAGCTCAGGTAATCCACCCATCTCCACCTCCCAGATTTCTAAGATTGCAGGCGTGAGCCAACACATCTGGCCCTTTTGTGAATTTTTTCATAAACATGATTTTCAATAGTCATTGTTAAATAAAGACAGTTTTATTTCTTTTTCATCTGTATACTTTTTTATTATCCTTATCTCATCACATTATTTAGGGCTTCCACTGTGATGATGAACAAGAGGAATGAGAGATGACATCATCGGTTTGTTTCCAATCTTTGGGGGTATTCATTCTGTATTTCACCATCATGTGTGCTGTTAGATGTAGTTTTTTAAAATATATATAAGGTTATAGAAAGATCATTTCTATCCCTAGCTTTTGAATATTTGTCTAATGAATGTGTGTTGAATGCCCATTGAACTCATTTTTTTATGGATTTCTTTTCTGAATCCATTTATATGAACAAACATACACTTAAATAAGTTCAGTGTGTTTATATTTTCATGAACATTTATTTATAAATGTTGATTCACCATGAATTATGTCAACAATATATTTTGTTGGATGTAATTTGCTAATATTTCAAAAATATTTTTGTTCCCACATTTATGAGAAATAGTGGTGTATAGTTTTCTTGCAATGACTATAACTACTTTGATATTTAGGTAATTCTGGCTTCATAAAATGAGTTAAGAAATATTCTTTCTGGAAAATTATTTTCTGGAAGATTGTGGAAATTTGTATTTTTTTTCCTTAATTTTTGGTACAATTTACCATTGTAACTGTCTGTGCCTGGTTCTCTGTATTTTGGGATGATTTTAACTATTTGAGGGGTATAAGTCCAATTTTGTTACACATATATAAATTGATTAGTAGTGAATTTGTCATTCTGGGAAGTCTGGAAGAATAGTGATTTGTTGCTTGGCTAGAAAAGACTTGCAGATATTTTTATTTTATTGATTTTTTTTTTAACTGAAATGGTCAGTTGATACTCTTTGTAATTTGGTTAAACCCACACAATTGTATTATTTTCATCTTGAATGTTGGATTACAGTGCAAAACATGTCTTTACAGGAGCCCTCATTCTATATCTTAACTAGTAGTGCAACATGTTGAATTTGAATCTTGCTAATCATTGGTTACATCTAATCTGAAACACTCCCACATTTTTTAGCAGTAACCACATCTATAGCTATATAAGATATTCTATCTTATATCTCCCTCCTTCTGTTTGCATTGGTGTTGCCCCAGCCCAACCCCACCTTTTTCTTATTTGGACTTTTTTAAAGTAACTAATCTTGCTGTTGCATTTGTGTACATCTCAAGTCCATGTTCTGGGCAGCTGGCATGTGATTTCATTTCTCCCCAAATAGCCATTATTTTAGCTGAAAAAAAATTCTTGAAATCTTATCTATATTGTTGAATTCAAATGAATTATCAGGGATTTTACTTTTTCTTTTTTTTTTTTTTTTTGGTGCAGTTTTTGGCCGGGGCTGGGTTTGAAACTGCCACCTTTGGCATGTAGAGCCAGCGCCTTACGCCTTTGAGACACAGGCGCCACCAATTATTGGGGATTTTAAAGTTAGTAATTAAGTAGTATCAACTAATCTAGACAGTCCTCATGTGCCCCCAAATTCCCCAACCTCCAGTCCCAAATCTACACCCCATCTCCTAAACCACTCCAAGCTTTCCCTGTTTACATATTTCCCTATACTCCCCTTTTTTGCCTGTAGTAACAATCTCATTTGAACTATGAAAATATATTTCTAGCTCATCACCATATTTTAGTTCATTAAATCTTTTACCAGAAGAAGGATAGAGACGTCAGTGAACATAAACTTAGTAATTTGAAAAATAAAACCTATTTCCTTACAAATGGTAGAAGTAGGCATTATCTTAGTTTGTTATTACACATTTTCAGTTTATCGAATTTTATAAAGGATAAAGAAAGAGCCTTGGCGAGAAGATTGTGAAATAGGCTTATCGGTACAGTAACATTAAAGCCTGGCATTAAACACCATGATGTCTTTGCATAAGAACAGGTAGTAAGATCATATTAAGATCTTATTAAGGTTATATTAAGATCATAATCATAGAATTATATATTAAATATAATGTAATTTGGAAAGATACAGCTTGATAAATGCATATAAATATAGATTTTTGTACAAGGTCTAAATACATGTGAATACATACAGGAGAATGTAAACAAATAAGGGAAAATGTATTAGAATCATAGGAAAGTGGTTTAAGAGCATCACTCTGAACAGACAAAAGGTTCCAAGAAAAAAATTTCCTCTAAAGAGCTACGAAAGAAGCCACAGGGATGGAGGGTTTAATTCAAATTTTCTTGGTGGACAGTGTACCAAATTATAACTTTAGGCTTTTTTAACTTTTATGACTTTTATAAACTTCATTTTATCATGATCTTTTCTGATTTTTTGAAACATTAGCAGAGCAGGTAACTGTTGAAAAGATGTGTGTGTGTACAGCTGGCCCCTCTATCTATGTGTTCCACATCAGGATTTAACCAATTGTTGATTGAAAATACCCCCCAAAATTACTTCTATACTGAACATATACAGATCTTTTTCTTGCCATTATTCCCTAAAAATACTGTATAACAGTTATTTGCATAACATTTACATTGTATTATGTGTTATAAATAATCTAGGTGTAATTTAAAGCATACAAGAGGATGTGCATACGAAATATGCAAATTACATGCTATTTTATATCAGGGACTTACACATCTGCAAATTTAAATATCCACAGGCAGCCCTGGTGGAAACAATCACTCATAAATAACAGAAGATTACTCTATGAGAGTGTATAAACGCACATTTTTAATATATCTTTTCAGAGAGTATTAAGCCATTGTTAATACTATTTTTAATTAGCATTGTTTTAATTTTTAACTTAATTATCTAGCTGGACACTTTCCAGATATAATTTCATGTATAAATACACCCACACACACAATTGGCAGGTCCACTTGAACTGCCCAAGTGGACTAAGTAAATCAAAATATAACATTCTTAGAAAAAAGAAAGGAGTCATCTATGGCTCTGGAAAACAATTTGTGCATTCACTTTCATAGTATTTTAGTATTATACTCATATCCTGTCCCATTTTATTCTTCTTCTTCTTCTTATTTTGAGACAGTCTCACTATGTCGCCCTTGGTAGAGTGCCCTGGCATCACAGCTCACAGCAACCTTAAACTATTGGGCTTAAGCAATTCTCTTGCCTCAGCCTCCCAAGTCTCTGGGACTACAGGCACCCACCACAACGCCCAGCTTTTTTTGGTTGCAGTTGCTTAGCAGGCCCTAGCTGGACTCAAACCCTCCAGCCTCAGTGTATGTGGCTGGCACCACAACCACTATGCTGTGAGTACTGAGCCACTGTCCCATTTTTAAAGGCTACATATTAGATGGAGTTTTCTAGTTAACAGAGAGAAAATGCAATCACTTATATCTGTAATCCCTCTTCATAACTTTTAACCCCACATTATCATTTCCACTCTGCTTTGGGATATAAACTCCAAAGAAAAGGAGAATGTAGGTTCCCCAAACTTATGAAAAGTCAGGCAGGTGACCTGGCTTCTCTAACATTCTACCACACTATAATGCTTTTGTATGCTTTTATTTTATAGAAGAAATTATATTTTTATTTCTTTTGAGAAAACGTGCCACGTTTTGCATTAAGGTGAATTAAAACAAATAAGATATGAGTAACAAATTCTTCATAGGTTTCCTTGGCTATATACTTCTAATCTATGATTTCAGAGTGAGATAACATGCTGTTCCACATGTGATTCACACAGGGAGGGGTCCACAAACATTTCTCAACTGTAATATTTTGCAAACTTTACTAAAATCTCCCCTACATACTGTTTTTATTCCAACTGTATGTGGACATTGCATGGCCAATAGAATTCTCATTAAGTAAAGAGATGGCAGAAATGTTGCATCTTTAAGACACGTGAGAGCAAACCTGATTAATGGCTCTTTCTTTGTACCTTTTACTTCACATCATATTGGTCAGAGTACTCCATCGAGAACACACATCTCCAGAGCCATGTTTTAGACTCAGCTCCAGAATCACAGTTCAAATGTGACCATGGAGAAAAGGATAAAGGATGTGTCCCTGCTGTATTTGAAATAAAAATGTAGTCGATTCTTTGAGGTCTGTTAGGACATGCAATATGTCTAATAAAGCCTGGATTCTCTGAAATTTGTGAGTGATTTTTAAACATTACAAAATTGACACAGATCACGAGACAGGGTAAACAGGGAACTATCAAAGGCAAGATCGCTCTATGTCAACAAGTTTGAAGCATGCTCTATTTCATGACTTGAAATATTTTTTTAAAAATTTAATATGTAAAATTATAGAAAGTAGTAGGGGAAACTCCTATGGGAAAAAGATAATTGATTTGCCTAAGGTAGCTTAGATTAAGGGAGGAAAAAACTGAAGTATCCAAACAACCCATCTCCTACTCAATTCAACCATCGTCCTTGGAATAGATGAGCTGCCATGTAACTCAAGATCATTGAAACTTTCAGAGTAGATGTTTTATGAAAAAATTTTTATGAAATGAGCTCTCCCAGCACACACAGAGGTTTGTAATACCATTTCCTTTTGATCTTTAATTCATTTATTTCACTTTCTCCTGAGTTGATTTAAAGCAGAACTTTAATAGTTATTTTCAAGCTCTTTCAGATGACTGTTCTCAACCTAATTTTTATATTCTCTGGAGCATATGGCCTTGCCTAAGAAGGAGCATAAGTGGAGATGTAGATGAAATTTGGCCCTGCCATGAGATAATTGCAGAATTGATTGTGACTATAAATATTTTATGATTCACTTCTAATAATACTAAAAGTGAATCCTAAAAATAAGCATACTATTCAAATTACAGATATGTCCCAAATAAGCATGGATGCTTCACATGTGAAAGAGAAGTCTACAATATCATCTCTGAATATAGATTTCTGCTATCATTAAAGCTACAAAAGCCCTATAATTTCCATTTCTTTCTTTCTATAGGGATTTTCTGTAATATAGAGGATTTAGTGATTTTCATGTGTATGGCAGTAATCTAAAGTATGTTAGGTATGGATTATATTATTATAAGCTATATATTTAATAATATATATTATATACATATGTATAAAGAATTTTAATAAAACTTTTTTATAGGAAAATTATTGTGCTTTAGGATATACACTTAGTTATTGCAACTCATTTAAAATACAGATTACCATTAATTTTGAAAAATAGTTTTATCAATATAGAAGTGCTTTGCTCATGAAGAAGTATATTCCCTCCAAACCTTAAGTCTGAAAGTTATCAGATTTACAGAATAGAATCCGAAAATAAGGTCATAGAGAGTTCATAACTGTATAATACCTGTTGGGATATACAGCATGGGCGAAATGTGAATAAAACCTAAAATTATTGAAAAACATATTATTATAACAATGATGGAAAATTAATAACAAAACATTCCAAAATGAAAAAAATACTGGAGAATGAAGTCCTGAAAACTTTAATGACAAAATATCTGGAAAAGGTCATGTCAATTATGTTTTTGATAACTCTTTCCTCTTTAGCACTTTAATCATGTCACTTTTATTCATATTAAAGATTCTTCTCTTGTCTCAATATAATTATTCAAATAAAAAAAATTATTAAAAGTATGTGTAACATTGTTTTTATACATCATTCTCCAGATTAGTTTTAATAAGAAAAGTAAAAATAATGTTACTAATATACTATTATAGTCTGAATAATCCAGTTGAAGAAATTTCAGTTAGATTTCTCTTTGACAAGAAATGATAGTTTGTATTAATATGCATAATGTTTCAATAAAAAATGCTTTATTCTAGCTTTCCCTTCTGAAAATTTATTGTGAATATAGAAGGCAAGCTTATGGAGTTGTAAAAAGTTTGGATAAGTTTCTCCCCATCTATTCTACCAAGAATTTATATTATTTCCTTCCCTTATGCAAAACATATCTCAGACCAAAAAATAAAGGGAAACAATGAGTAGTTTGATATACTTGAAAGAACACCACTTTGAATATTTTTAAAAAAGATTTTTTTTGTATCTATCCATTGTATTTCTATTTTGACCCAGAGGTCAAAATGCAATCCTCATTTATGTTTATGAGATTTCCCTATGTCCGTGGTTCTCAGGAATCCTTTTTGTAGATGCTTGTAATTAAAAATTAATCAAGCTTTTTGTGCACTGGCCCTTTTGTTAACAGTCACGATGCTCTTACCTTTCCTTCTTTTCTGTTATACTGTTGTCCCCCCACATTATTTTCACAAGCACTACATAACCACATGGGATTTAATTTGACGTTTCTATCTTCATGATTTTTTTTCAGATTAATGGGAGAGTACAAACAACTAGATTACAATGTTTGTCTCTGTTAGGTAGAGCGCCTCTTGTAGTTGTGACCTTCACCCAAGAAGTGTGCCATGTACATGTACATTGTGCCCTTGAAGTGAAAGCACACCCCTTTATCCTTCACCCTCCCCCAGATTGAATTGAATTGAGTTTTCCTCTTATGTGGGCACACATTAGATCATCTGTCTGCATACTAAAGTTGACTATTTTGGATACTTGCTTTTCCATTCTTGTTATACTTTACTGAGAAGCACATGTTTCAATTCCTTCAATCTCAGTACAAAAAATGTAAAGTCTCCATCTTTTTATGGGTGACTAGTAGTCCCTGGTATACATAACCATAGCTTTTAATCCACTTCTGGGGTGATGGGCATATAAGTTGTTTCCACATCTTAGCAATTGTAAATTGAAATGCAATAAGCAATCTAGTGTACTGTCCTTATCATAAAATGATTTTTTCTCTTCTGGGTTCATGCCTACTAATGGGATTATGGGATCACATGGAAGGTGCAATTTAAGTTGTTTGAGGATTCTCTATACATTTTCCCAAAGAGGCTGTATTATTTTGCCGTTCTACCAACAGTGTAAAAGTGTTCCCTTCTCTCCTCAACCACATTAGCATGTGCAACTCTCAGACTTTGTGATGTCAGCTATTCTCAGTGTGGTTATTCTCAGGGTGTTTTGATTTGTAGGTCTCTGATGATCAGTGATGATGAGCATTTTTTCATATGTTAGCCATTTGTCTGTCTTCCTCAGGCAAGGTTCTGTTCATGTCTCTTGTCCAGTGATAGATGGTATCATTTGCTCTTTTTTTTTGTTTATTTATTGTTTCAGGTTGAGTTCATAAAGAATTAGGTTACACTGTTTGCCTTTGTCCCTCTTATAATTGTGTCTTGTCCCCAAGAGGTATGTGACAGACCATAATGTTGTGCCCCTTAAGAGGACGTATCCCCATCTCCCTCCCTCCCTCTCTTCATTCCTTCCTTTCCCTGCCCCCCACCTTGAATTGATTTGAATTTTTCTCTTATGTCATTATGTTTTATAGAGCATCTACTGGCTTAATATTAGAATTGAGTACATTGGCTTCTTTCCTCTCCATTCTTGTGATACTTTGCTAAGAAGAATGTGTTCCAGCTCTATCCATATTAGCATGAAAGATATAAGCTCTCTATCTTTTCTAATGGCTGAATAGTATTCCATGGTATATATATACCAAAGCTTGTTAATCCAATCCTGAATTGATGGGCATTTAGGTTGTTTCCACATTTTGACGATTGTAAATTGAGCTGTGATAAATGGTCTTATGCAAATGTCCTTATGATAGAATGACTTTTTTTCTTCTGGGTAGATGCCTAGTAATGAGATTTCAGAATCAAATGGGAGGCATAATTTGGGTTCTTTGAGGATTCTCCATACTTTCTTCCAAAAAGATTGTTTGTTTGCAGTTCCACAAACAGTGTAATTGTGGTCCCCTTCTCTCCACATCAACACCAGCATCTTCAGCTTTATGACTTTGCGATATGTGCTATCCTCACTGGGTTACGTGATATACCAAGGTGTTTTCATTTGCATTTTTCTAATGCACAGGGACAATGAGTAGTTTTTCAGATGTTTGATAGAAATTTGTCTGTCTTCATCAGAGATGGTTCTATTCATTTCTCTTGCCGAGTGGTATATGGGATTGTTTGCTCTTTTTTGTTAATAAACTTGAATTCTCCATAGATCCTAGATATCAAGCCTTTGTCAGATCCATAACATGCAAATATCATTTCCCGTTCTGAAGATTGTCTATATGCTTTGGTTGTTGTGTCCTTAGATGTGCAGAAGATTTTCAGCTTAATTAAGTACCATTTTTATCATTTTATGTCTTAGATTTAAATCTTTTATCCATTTTGAGTCCATTTTTATAAGTGGTAAGTGTCAGTCTTTCTTTTACAGGAGGTTATCCAGTTTGCTAATCACCATTTGTAGAATAGGGATTCTATTTACCAATATATGCTTTTGTTTGGTTTCCAGAGATCAGATGCAATAAAAGATTTGTTTCATAACTTGGTTTTCTATTCAGTTCCATGTATCTGTGTCTTTATATGTGTGCTGATACCATACTGTTTTGATCACTGTAGACTTGTAATATATCCTAAAGTCTAGTAAAGTGATGCCTCTGGTGCTGCTTTATTACTAAGAATAAGTTTGTCTATACAGGGTTTTTTCTCATTCAAACAAAATGAAGAACTGTTATTTCCAGTTTTTCAAAGTATGATATTTGTATTTTAAAGGAGATTGCATTGAATCTGTAGATGGCTTTGGGAGTGAAGACATTTAAACAATGTTGATTCTTCCCAGCCAAGAGCATGGTATGTTCTTCCATTTGTTAGTTATTTGCTAATCATAATTATCTTTATAAAGATACTTCTCCTTTTTTTTTTTTTGGTATATTCCTAAGTATTTATTTTTCTTTGAAGCTGCTGTGAAGGGAATTATGTCATTGATGTGCTTCTCAACTTGGCTATTGTAGGTGTATACAAAGGCTACTGATTTGTGGACATTGGCTTTATACCCTGATGTTACTATATTTCTTGATTATTTCCAGGAGTATACACTTGAGTTTGTGTAGTTTTCTAATTATAAGACTTTATCATCAGCAAAGAACTAGAATTTGACCTCCTCTACCCGCATTCAAATGCTCTTTATATCCTTCTCTTGCATGATTACATTAGCTAGAACTTCCAGCACTATGTTGAATAGTAGTGGTGGTAGTGGACATCCTGGTCTGGTTCTAATTATAAATGAAAAAGCTTTCAGTTTTACTCCATTTAGTATAATATTAACTGTGGGTTTTTCATAGAAGACATCAATCAATTTAAGAAAATTGTCACCTATGCCTATTTTCTTAAGTGTTCTTCTTAGAAAAGGATGCTGAATTTTGTTTTCTGAGTCTATTGAGAGGATCAGATGGCCTTTGCTTTGCTTGTATTGATATGATGTGTTACATTTTTGGATTGCATATGTTAAACCAAATTCCATCCCTGAGATGGAGGCTACTTGTTTGTGATGTAAAATTTCATTTAATCTGTAGTTGTAATCTATTAGTTAAGATTGTGTGGTGTGTGTTTGCATCGATATTCATTAGTGAAATTTGTCTATAGTTCTCCTTTTTAGTTGGGCCCTTTTCCGGTTTTGGTGTGACAAGATGATATTTACTTTATAGAATGTGTTGGGGAAGGTTCTTCTCAGTGTTTTGGAATAGGTTCTGCAGTATAGGCACAAGATCTTCTTTGATGGTTTAAAAGAATTCTAGTGTGAAGCTATCTGGTTCCAGTTTTTATTGTTAGTAGTTTTCTATTGTTTCTTCAATTTTAGGGCTTGATATTTTGAGAGATATATTTTTTCCTGATTAAATCTCTAGAGATAATGTGAGAACAGGTATTGGTTCATTTCCTCCACATTTGAAAATTTCTGGGCACAAAGTTTTTTATTGTAATAAGACATAATGTCTTGTATTTCAGTGGTATCTGTTGTTAGTTCTCGTTTTTGTTGCTGATTGAGATTATTAGAGATTTTACATTTCTGTTTCTGGTTAATCTGACCAGAGGTTTATTAATTTTGTTTATCATTTCAAGGAGTCAACTTTTTGTTTCATTAATTTTCTGAATAATTCTTTTTGTCAATTTCATGTATGTCTTATTTAATTTAATTTTTGTTCTGCTGGGTTTGAAATTGGATTTCCCTTCCTTTTCCATTTCCTTGACATGACTCATTAGCGTGTTGATGTGCCAGCTTTCTCTTTGGGGGCTGTAGGTATCTAATGAGAAAAATTTCCCTATTAATCACTGTTTTTTTGGTAGCTTGTGGCTTCATTGTTGTTATGTGCAAGGAATTTGATAATTTCCTCTTTTATCTCTTCCTTGACCCAACTGTCATTCAGAATAAGGTTGTTTAATTTCTATGATTTTGTGTAGGGATGAAAATTTTTTTTTAATTTTTTTTTTATTGAATGTTAACTATGTACATTAATGCACTTCTGGGGTACGTGTGGGGTTTTCACATGCATTCTGAAATACTTCCATCAAACTGGTCAACACAGCCTTCATGTCATTTTCTCAGTTATTGCTTTACAACGTTCACATTCTACTCTTAGAAAGATTCACCTGTACCCCTATAAGACAAACCTCAAAAGTGATCCCTCCAAACCCCCTCCTTCCTCCCATTCCCCCCTCTCTTGTCCCTCCCCCCTCTGCATGTTCTTAGGCTATTTGGTTATAGCTTTCATATAAAAGGTAGAACTGTTAACATCTTCTACTTGTTGGACATAAGCATTGAAGGTTAAGGTTAAAAGTTTTTTGGTGCTGTAGCTCTTTGTTATGCATACGCACAGTTGGGACAAAATTCCATCAAAGTAATTACAGTGCAGAGGTGTGGGGTGAGGGCTAGGGGTCACTACTAGCCACACTGTCCTGAATGGTCTTTTTTTTTTAATCCTTTTTTTGTTTGTTTGTTTTTGAGACAAAATCTTATTTTTGCCCTGGGTGGAGTGCTGTGGCATCATAGCTCCCAGTAACTTCAAACTCCTGGGTTCCAGTGATCTTCCTGCCTTAGCCTCCTGAGTAGCTGGGACTACAGGTACCTGCCACAACACTCATATGTCTTTTTGAGACAGGGTCTCACTCTTGCTCAGGCTGGTCTCCAACTCCTAAGCTCAAGTGATCCACCCACCTTGGCTTCCCAGAGTGCTGGGATTATGGGTGTGAGCCACTCTGCCCAGCCTCTGAATTGTCTCTTTTCTCAGTTCATCTAGGTCAGTGGTTCTAAACCTTCCTAATGCCACAAGGTATTTTCATTGTTAAAACGGGGTCAGGACCCACAGGTTGAGAACCGCTGATCTAGGTTCTGTTGAACACTGGTCACTCACTGGTCCAGGCTCTGTGGTGGGATTCCCCTTGTACCTTCCTGAGATCATTCCTAACTTGCCATCACAATCCAGGCAAACTCAGTCTTGCATGGATGTCCTAATACCATTGTTTCTTCTCAGCCATGTTTGAAGTCCAAATTCTCATATATGACTTTCCTTTAGAACAATGGATACCCACTTCTCATGTCCATAAAAATCAAGGACACACTGAAGTCCCTCCACACCCCCATCCCCAAGAAGCAGGAGGCTGGAAACTCACTGGCTGATGCCTTTTTTCCTCTGCAGAGGAATGGGCCTGGGGAGGGCTGAATTTACCCATGTGAGACTTCTGCTACAATTCATTCAGAATTTCTTGAGGCTTTTATGTCATGTTAAAGTTTTATAATTCAGACTAAATCTGGTCTTTTTTTAATCAGAGTTTAACATCCAAGTGAAAAGAAGATGGGCCTGAAGTATACTAATTCCTTACATTGTCTAGCTCCTCCGCTGTTCTCCTGAGTTTTTTAATTCACTGGATCATTGAGTCCTTAAAGAAACAAAACCAGGAGAGGTGGACAATGATGGTTTAGGCCGCTTATAACATGACATACTAAGTTCAGTTTTCTGACCTACAAGGTGGGGATACTCCAGCCATCTCCCAAGGTCACTGTACAAGTTGGTTGGCTCCATCCTTTCCCCATGGAAGGAACTCTGATTCCATAGTAATACATGGAATACAATGGAAGGAGCAACGGACCTTGTGTAGGTGGATTAGGGGAGAAGGGAAGAAAGTCAATAAACACTTCACAGTGAAGGTCACATGTTTTAAGGACAGAATGAGAAGGTAGGATATTCCAGGAAGAAGAAACAGCATAAACAAAAGCCCAGAGTTGAGAAACCCTTTGGCAAATAGGGAACTACAGATTCCTTAGTACGCCTCCAACATCAGCAATCAAGTGTAAGCCTGTTTGAAAGAAACAGCAAAAACAAACAACCAAAAGCCATAAGAAAATAACTGAGGCAGTGTGCAATGATTTAGTGCTGGGAGTGTTCATTACAGCGTTGTTTAGAACAGTGTGAACGAGAGGAGGGATACTTTTGAGTATGTTAGCATGCTTTTCTCTTTTACATTTCTACGTGTGTGACCTTCTTTCCCATCATGCAGAGGCACCTCAAGGGATTAGGATTCTTAAAGCAGGAAGGCAAGAAAGAGTCAGTGCTTGACTTTTGTCTACCAAAATGAGATTTTCTAAATCTCCTAAGCCTCCATTAGCATATCCAGAACTAGGTCCAGTGAACTTGAATGTCAAGTTTAATGTAACTAGGATGACCATGCTTTACTAGCTTGGCCAGGACAGCTCAGTTCATGCACATTTGTCCTGACCTGTTTATCAGAAACACCCCTTTTACTCTCAACTGCCTCCTGGTTTGGAGGATAAATCATAGATAAGGCAAGTTACTGCCCCCAAGGAGGTAGAGTGAGGTGGAGCGCAACCTTTTAGACAGACACGCACAGTTTGAATTAATCTATTACAGGGTTGTTATGCTGGATATTTTTATGTGGGTAGACTGCTGTTTGTCCATCTTTTTGTGTTTGTGTTTTCTAATGTTTTCCTTATGATTATGTGATGCTTTGGTTAGAAAAGTTTTTCAAAGGATTTATTTCTGATTGTTAGTATCCAACTGTTTAGGGCATTTTCTTTGCGTCCTTTTCTTTGTAGGGCTGTGTGCTACTGGGTAGAAGTTCTAAAAAGACAACATATAGGATGAGGTGGGGAACCGAGAGAGGGCAGGGAGAAAGAATTGGCAATGTCTTTCAGTGCTGTTTGGAAGGAAGGCAGAAAGGAAGAAGGGAAGCAAATTAAAGAAGGGAAAATACTGCCCAGTGTGTAAGAATAGATGGAAATCTGTGAATCTGCAAAGAATCTCTAGTGTAGCTGCCTGGGGAAATGTGAATTCAAATATAACAAATACTTTGTGTCTGGAAGATTCATTTAAATAAAAAGAGGGTTTTAATTCATCTCACTTTTTATGTTGTCTTTCTTGGTGTTATATCAGTTTCTGAGTTCATCTACCATATTTGTATGTGAATCCTATAATGGTTTGAGCTGAGAGTCTACTCAGAAATCTTTGTCTTCTTTCATCACAGGCTACTTTGACTATTTATACCAGTCATAAAAATCTGAAGAAATTTAAGGGCAAGGTGCATTACTAGTATGCAACCAACATGAACCGCCTATCCTTTGCAGAGAAGATAACTGCAATGGAAGTAGACTGGAAAAGAGAACGCAAAGGCACACGTTGTAGGATTTACAGAAGGGCATTGAAGTCATTTCTATCTCTCCTGTCTATTGATATGACTGAGCAAAGATTGGTTCAGCTCATCCTTGTTCTGGAAACATATGCTGTGAAGAGAGTTGCATCAGGTTCTCACAGTTACCCTTTTTTCATCATCTTAGTAAGCGTAGATCCAGCCAAAATGCTTCCAGCAATATCATATAACTTACTTCTGTTAGAGTACCTGGTTGTGGGTTGGCCAATGTGGTGTCCCATTAACCGCAGACCACATAGCCTGTCAAATGCATCTCTTTGTGACATTGTGAAGCATCTTGATTGGGAGTTAGATTTACAGACCAATCAATTCAGAGATCTCAGTGAAGGTCTAGGGAATTATGTGTGGAGGATGATTTATAGAATGTTCATGAAGCTGGAATTCCCCAATTACTCTGTCCACTTGTGTAGACCCACTCCTCTAGGGTAGGAGACACTTGAAACAAAGTATCTTTCTTACATGGTTACCTTTTGGTGACCACTCTCTGGTGTTATATTCTGGTTTATAGGGAACTGGGGAGCTGACTCTGGCCTTTTGGGGCTGGGGGGAGGGCAATTTGAGGACTTTTGCTAGGCCTATCAAATTTCTGGGATTGGGAGTTGTGGGTTTAAAGCTGTTGGAACTCTGTAGGCACTGCAGAGTGTTGAGAAGCTGCTCTGGTTTCTACTCACCAGATTCTAATAGAACCCCCTTTCCCAAACTGGTTAAAACAACTGGGTCTAACTGGGTTTGAAGACAACTCATTAACTTCTTACTTGTTCTTAGTTATTTGTCCCGAATTCATTTTCTGGTGCTATTACCTAAATAACCCTGTTTAGCCATCACATCATATGTCTTTCTCTGACTAAAGCCAGGAAAAATTCATAAGATTTGGGCCCATCCAGAAAATCCAGTACAGTCTCCCCATCTCAATGTTCTTCACCTAATCACATCTGCATAACCCCCTTTTCTCATGTGAGGTGAGAAAGTTGTCAAGTTCCAAGGAGTAGGAAATATTTGGGGATCCATTATTTTGCTTACTGTGTCCACTAGTACATTCCTTTCTTTGCTTGACTAGTTGACTTGATCTTTTAGTTTCTACACCTGAGAGTTAGTGATAGGCCTAGCATGGTGGCTCACACCTGTAATCCTGGGACTCTGGGGGGCCGAGGCAGGTGGATCACTTGAGTTTAGGAGTTTGAGACCAGCCTGAGTGAAAGTAAGACCCTCTCTCTATTAAAAAGACAGAAAATTAGCCTGGTGTCGTTGTGGGCACCTGTAGTCCTGGCTACTTGGGAGGCTGAGGCAAGAGGATCGCTTGAGTTTGAGGTTGCTGTGAGCTGTGACACCAGGGCACTGTAGCCTGGAGCAATAGAGGGTCACTCTGTTCAAAACAAAAACAGACAAGCAATACCCCCCCACCCCAAAAGAGTTAGTGATAAAATATTTGTGACATAATTTGGAAGATCATGCTACAGGCTAGATATGGTAGCTCATGCCTATAATCCTAGCACTCTGGAGGCTGATGAGGGTAGATTGTCTGAGCTCATAGGTTTGAGACTAGCCTGAGTAAGAGCAAGACCTCCATCTCTAAAAATAGCTGGGTGTCTTGATAGGTACCTATATAGTCCCAGCTACTTGGGAGGCTGAGGCAAGAGGCTCTCTTGAACTCAGGAGTCTGAGGTTACTGTGAGCTCTTACTCCAGGGTGCTCTACCAGGGTGACAAAGTGAGTCTCTGTATGGGGGGGGAAATCATGCTACAGAAGCCAGATGTGGTGCATGCCTGTAATCCAAGCTGCTTGCTCGGCTGAGGTGGGATTATAACTTGAAGCCAAGAGTTTGGGACAAGCTTGGGCAATATAGTAAGACCCGATCTCAAAAGCAAACAAACATAAACTAATTTTAAAAAGCCTAAACCACACCACAGTTTATAGAATCTGACTTAAAAAAAAACAAACAAAAAAAAAACCTCATTCCATTAACAGAAAGCCTGGTGCACACAGTAGGTCCTCATTCAGACTTAATGAATGCAGGGCTGATTGTGGCCCTTCATCTTGGGTCCATGAAGAAGAGCTATTAGAAACTTGACCTCATGAATTGTGAGGTAGGGCTCTGAGAGAGCTTGCTGAGAAAGGAAGTAAACATGCCCTACGGAGATCAGCTATTACGGGATTTCAGAGTCAGGAAACAAGGCAGGAATTGCAGCTCGCCGCTGTTCTGCCTCTCTGTGAAATAAGGCCCTCTGCCTTTGTGTTGGCCTAATTGTTGCTCTCTCCTTCCCTTCATTTTCGTGCATTGCACATTGAAGTAAGCGACTGATAAATCAATCCTGGGTGGAGGGGAATTTATTATTTTTATTTTCCTTCTCAGGGCAGTGTCTCCAGATGAAATATATTTATGTTCTCAGCCTTGTGTATTCTGGGGTCTGGGGGTTTTCTAACAGGGAGATTACTCAGCTCCCTCTGGGATTACAATTCACTGGCCTGTAGCATATAATGCTGTCCCTCTGACACCCTCTGTGTCCTCAGAATCTGTACCAGATCCTCTGGTGAGTCTTGTATGGGATAGACGGCCCTAGTCTTAGGGAGCTGGTATCTGGTACAGTAGCCTCAAAGAGAGAATAAGAGGATGCCTTTAATTTCAAACAATCATAGGAGCCTGAGTGGTTAAGTTTAGTAAATGCTTTCTTGGAGTCTAAGTTTTGGTTTTCAAAGAACTTATAGAACACAGAGACTTGAATCTCACATACCTTCAGTTATAAACACAGACTCTTTGAAAACTCTGCAACAAACTGCTCCTTATACTTCTGGTTGGTCAAAGGGACATCTTAGCTGAGATGTGCACCGGCCTAACTTTGGCCCACTAAATTTACAAATCCAAACAGAGTGAAATCTACAACCTAAACTCTTCCTGCTTTTTTTTACTTAAACAGCACAAAATTTTGGTTATGAAATGGAGTGTTTTCACGTAATGAGTGCCCATAAATATTTCATCGATGCAATTATCTTTGACATGAAATAATTCTATCACATGGGTAGTGCCTGGGAGAAGTGATAAATCTGCTTCCTTTCTCCAAGTGATTTCTTTTTTAAATAAATGAAACGTGTGTCTGAAACTGTGGTTCTCGTGTGCACACATCTGCCTGTACCTGCCATTTCGTTTCCTGGAATGTGCACATGACCCCTGGCAGTCAGTGGTATGAGAGAAGAAAGCAGCGTTAAGTTTGTGGTCAAGACAAAATAGACAAATGCTGGTCCATTTGGAATTTCCAAACCCCCAGGAGCACACTAAATTAAAAATGCATTTCAAATTGTGAGCTTTTGGTATATGTAGCAAGAATTAGTAAGTTGAACTTATACCTTTATTCTTTCTTATTTTGCAGTTTTTGGCTGGGGCTGGGTTTGAACCCGCCACCTCCAGCATATGGGGTTGGTGCCCTACTCCTTGAGCCACAGATGCCACCCTACACCTTTATTCTTTTTTTTTTTTCTTTCTTTTTTTTTTTTTTATTGAGTGTTAACTATGTACATTGATACTCTTCTGGGGTACAGTGTGGGGTTTTCACATGCATTCTGAAATACTTCCATCAAACTGGTCAACACAGCCTTCATGTCATTTTCTCAGTTA